>JAPMOR010035628.1:51785-77413 GCA_026543865.1 Argiope aurantia
ATACTCATGATTCATTACTAATTAAAAGATTAAATACTCATGATTCAAATAGACATATATTTGAAAATAGTTTTGACTTGATGCAAATTTTATGATTCGTATTTATATCTCTACTATTTGAAGAGCCGTGACATACAAATTTTCTAAAAAGTTATCTAATTCAAAAATTTAAAACCCAATACGTAAATTTTGAGTCTGATAACATGGCAACAGTGATTAGGACGGAAAGGAGAGGAATTCCCGAATTCTAGATATAAAGTTAAAAAGAGATTTTAAAAAATGTAGTTGCAAAATGCAAAGCTGAAAGAAAATGTCCGTGAATGCATTTTGAAAAGTACGATATTGAACCGATGTGATCAAAACGAACCAAGTTATATATATATATAAAAAAAAAGATAATATGTCAACTGGGTATCCCACTGGGAGGGGGACATGTCTCAGACATGGTGATGAGAAGCTACCGGTATGATGGTTAATTCTCGCCATCCTGATAAATACACAGATTGTTTGGGGTCGGTTATCCCGAACCGATGACGGGACGCGCCACCTGCGGGAGGAGTTATACCGTGGCCGGTGATGGCCTTTAAGACTCAACCTTAATTCCCACTAATGCTCTTACGGCAATCCAGTCTTTCAGTTTCTTTCTATATACCTTCAAAGGCGGGTCGGAAAAGTCGTTTGTATTTGAGAACTGGGTGCATTAAAATTTTAAAAGTGTAAAAATATGTTTAAAAAAATCTATATATATAAATTACAAGCTAAAAAGAGAACTTAATAGTGAATTACTGCACTCTTATATTATAATTTTACTTTCATTTCGTAGAATCTAAAGCAAAAATGAAAATGCAAGCTTTACTAACTAAAACAAAATACTTGCAAATGTACATGAAAGATATATAGGATTATACGATAAAGTATTTTAGCAACAAAAATTGCATAATATTTCTATAAAAGAAAATGGAAGTGATATAAATTTTGCTCAAATTGCATTTTAAAAATTGATTAAAGATCTTCTGTGAAAATGTGAAAAAAAAAATGTTTATTCCTTAGTATTTATTGACGATGAAAAGAACACTCAATTAAATAATTGCAAAAGCAATAAAGACGGTTTGAATTATGTAACAGCAATGAAAAGTATTATTGCAAATTATAAATAAAAATATTTTTTTAAATTATAAAAATTAAGAAAAAAATGTACGACAGTAAATTAATGTCACAGAACTGACAATTTTTAAAACTTCGAAATAATGTTAAAATTATTTTCATGAGATAACTTTGTGGTAATTGCAAGACAATTAAATTAATATGACATTTTTTTTAGATTTTGAAAAAAAATTATTTTTGAGTTAAAAATTATTTTTGTTTGATATTTTCCAAAGTTATTACGGGAAAATGTCACCATTTTCCATAATTTTTATAGAATTCTAATTAAAAAATTTTAAATATCTTCCCGAAATGTATGAATGCCTACCTTTCAAAGAATGCTTATATCGAATTTGATAGATCTGCCCTGCAGGATGCCAACACACACACACATATATATATATATACACACACACAAAAACATTGTTATTATTATTAGATATTTATCTTTGATTTTTTTGCAAGAAATGCAAAAATTCAAAATAATTAAGAATAGATAAATGCATTTTAATAAGTAAAAACTGCAATTTTTCTTTATAGTTTTTTACAGTAAGGGTACTTATATAGGCATTGAATATAAATTGGCAGTGAATATAAAGTTTTATTATTGGTAGTGAATATAAAGTAAATGGAACACCACTTAAATACAAAAATCAGACACAATCTCCTAAGCATTAAATTTACCAAATGCCGAGTACGCGATTTGATTTAAATACTCAATTTAACGATTTCTGGGGGAGAAAACGCAAACAATAATTTAACGATTTTTTTTTTACCGAATTCTTTTTTGTAATTATTAGTTTTATTAAAATTCTTTTCTGACAATTATGAGCCTTATTTTGCCGCACAAGCAAATTTACCTAGTTCCATATCAATTTTATCGATTAAAAGAATCTGAAAATTCTAGCATTTTGGCAATTAGAGAAGTTACATTTGTAATATTTTGTCGATACTAAATTCTGATGCAACATCAAATATAAAATTTTTATATAATTAGAATGGATGTAATATTAGAATTACTGTGAATACTGTGTGTGTGAATTAAAATTGCTGTGAATTCTTCATTATACCTTACATAATAATTAAGAAAATAATTTCTTGAATTAGGTTAAAAAATTGATAACAAAAGTCGTCGTTAGAAGAGATTTTGGAAGAGATTCGAAACAATAATTGTAATTGAATTGAATCATAAATGGATTATGCAAAAGTCCACTATTTTCTGAGTGATAAAAATGCATGTAGAGAATTCAATAACCTAACAGTATAAAATTCAAGAAAAGGCACCTTTATTAATCAATTAGGTCCCTTGGTCTAGTCGCAGCAATCAAAAACCTTCGACCTTCCTTTGTTCAAGGTATTACATCACTGATAATATATCTATAATAATAATAATAATAATATATCTATTATTATTATTTTAAGTTTACCTCCACATGCCTTTCTTAGTCTGGGTATGAAATTTGTTCATTCTTATGTCGGGTTACACTCGACCAGTTATAAGACGGCCAGCAGACAGCGCATGCGTAGAAAGACTGAAAAATGCTATTCAGCCGATAGCAAGTAATTGTCCCGACGGCACAACGACATGCCGCTGTATTGTATTTTTTTCTTACTGCGCATGCGTTTGTAGAATTTGGCGGGGTTTTTTTGGCATGAAAGAATTGATCACTTATCCTAAATTAATTCCGACATTTTTTCGGTCTTTGTTCTTTCTGATGCGAGGTTGTGCTTTTTTTTTTAAAAAAATTTATATGCCATTTTTTTTTATAGTTTTCCAAATTTAGGTATGTCGACCTTTTTATTTTATTTTACCATGTTTCTTTGTGTAAAACTTAGTGATGTCAAAACGGTGTGTAAAACTTAGTGATGTCAAAACGGCAATTTATAGCCATGCCTGAATCTATCTTATGAAATTATGGCAAACATAAATCAGTCCCTTTCTACGCATGCCCTTCCCACTGGCCGTCTTATAACTGGCCGAGTGTAAACCTAACATTGCAGATGCTTCCAAACAAGAAAAGTTATTGGTTCATAATAAAAGTCCCAGATTTACGTTCTTATAACAAACATTACTAAAACGAAATATTACTTTATTTCTTAAGTGCAAATTTGTTTCTAAAATATTCTTTTTTTTTCTTCCAGAATATCGAATCTTTTCGCCCCCACCAATTTCTCCCAGCTGTGCATCAGGCATTTCTTACCAATTGAAATGAGTCAAGGTCCAACATTGTTGAAGGATTTCCTTTTGTTTCTGTTCGCAATAGCTACAGTTACAAATGGAATGAAGAGAAACAGCTGGATGATGGAAGAATCGTATTATTCTTGCATGCTACTCTGTTGGATCGCGTCTTCGGTTTTAGATTTTTTGGGATGTCACGTATTGAGTGTACTGGTCAATGGATTTCAAGGACTCTGTATCATGAAATGTTGCTTTTAATTTTCAAATTTTGTTTTATATTATGGATCTGGTGAAAAAATTTGAAATTTTTTTTCTGCAGCTTTGTTAATCTGTAATATTATTAGACCTTTGCATTATATACCAAAAAAAAAATGAAGATAATAAAATTGAATTTGTATTTTTGTTTGCATTATTTATTTGAATTAAAATCCAATAATTTTGACGCCAAAATTGAAGATCGATATTAAATTTTAGATTCAATTGGCTAAACAGAAGATATCTGAAATGTGTATTTGATCTGCTACAAAGCTGAACACAAACCAGACGATATTGTGTACTAGCTGCCTTTGGTGACCAGATAGTTAATCGAAAATACTGTTTATGTTTAATTTTCATTAAACTACTAATTTATCACTTTGATGTTCACAATTCCCTCAAAAAAGTTAAGATTTAATGACCCATAACAACAATGGTATTTGTAGTAATACCATAAAGCTGAAGAGGATTGGCTAATCCTTAATATTATTTGTCATGATCCGACTCCATATAAGGGTTAAGAAGCAATCACTATCCATTTTATATCAAAAAAAAATATCTTTATTCCAACCCAACAACATCGCGCACTTTCGTTGTTGGGAGTTACTATCTGTATGTATTCCTCTGCGCTCCCTGAGAGACGGGAATATAGTCATGCTGCGGCCACAAAGGCCATTTTATTATTAACGGAGATGAAACGCACTTCACACTTTGGTGCGCTTTCTCCGAGAGAATTAGAACGATCGCTACAAAGCAATTACATCATATTGAAGATAATTTAACCGAGGATATAATTAATCAAATTATGTTGATTCGAAGTGAGCAGTGGACTGTATTTCTGCTTAAACTTCTTTATTTACACTATATACACTCCTTTTGCGGTGAGTAGATCATATAATACATGGCTGATTGCGGTATTGCTTTGCGGTTGGCTTTGTTAAGCCTTACAAACTGAAGTCGTTTACAACTTTTGCGGGGGCTGGGGAGCCGATGCGGGTCAACGTTCTAATGAACCCCTGAAAGACTCAACCGAAAGATTATTTCAGATTGCGTAATTTTAAGATTGACAAGTTTGTCGTTCAGCGACATTCGCGTGAACAAATTATATTCACTTTTTTTTATCATTATTATTCTTTATTATTATCTTTATTATTCAAATTATGTTCACATTATTTCTTTTAAAGTTATAGCGAAATAACGAGAAGAAATGGGCAAAAACCTTGCATGTCATTAGTAAATTATAGTTACGAAATATAGATCTTTAGCATGATTCTAACATTTTATTGAATCTATCATGCGAATATTTATTTTGTACGTTTTTCTGGTGACTGAAGGAAACCAATATTTGATATGGAATTACAGTTTTAGTCATTAGTTAGCATGCCGAATTTCATCGATTTAAGTCATTCCGTTTATGAATTATTGCATTTAGATGCATGCGAAGGTACAGGCCGAAAGACAGTCAGCAAGGCCCGACTTAGGGCCCTAATTTTTCGTTAATTAATTCAAAATACTAATTAAACTTAAAACTAAAAACACTCTTAGTCTTAATTTGAAGTACCACATTTAATCATTGAATTTAAAATGCAATCTGACAAAATTCTAAGGCAATATTTATATTAGAACGCTTTCTACAACTATCTTAAGTATCTGTCTGTAAGAGAAACTCCTAAATCTCATAAATATTAGTACATTTTTAAATGAAAAATATGCAAATTTCTTAACAGTTATTTTCATACGTAGGAGCACTTAATTATTTCTTGCATTTACTGCATACAAACAAAACAAACTTCATTAATTAAGAAAGATAATTAATTCACTATGCGTTATCATTCGATATTTGGGAAGGGATCCAGGTAGACTTTCACAGTCTTGCAAATGAAATTAATTAATCAAAAGAATATTTGATTTTTTTGTGAGAATTTTTAGAAAATACAACTTATAATTGATTATTGAGATTTCTCAGTGTTGCAAAAATCCAACAGAATCCACTGAACACGATGCAACTTAATTTTTCGCAGTTGCGATTAAGAGGACGTAGTTAACAATCATATTGCTGCAGTTTGTGAATTTTTCATGTTTCCGAAATGCAGTTTTCTGATTGTTAACTAGATTATCTAGCTTCAAAAAATTCATATTCTAACTGACATTAGGGCAGAATTCAGCTAAATTTTCACAATTTTACGATGGCTCAATAAAGTCAATTAGAAGCCCGTATTTTTGTAAACATATTGGATTTTGAGATGTGTAAAAATACAGGCTTTTGATTGGCCAAATTTGTCCATCGTTATTGCGAAAATTTAGCTGAATTCCGTCCTAGAAAGCCATAGATTTACAAATATAATTTTTTTTTGTATTCTTACGATATATTAATGAAGAAGCTAACATAAAATTTACACTGTACTGATATTTTGTTTAAAAAAGGTTCATTAAAGAAGGAAACAAAATAAACTTTCTATTCGATTTGGATCCCCCCTCTGATGTGGAGGCCCGGGGCAGCTGTATGCCCCTGCCTTAGTCAGGCTCTAACAGTCAGCCCTTTGTCCTATTTGGTTTATAAATTCAATAAAAATCTACATATTACATGAGACATATGCCAAATTTTACCAACTTAACTCTTTGTGTTTTGAAGTTACCTTCACTTGTAATGTATATACACTTGTAATCCAACAGACAGCAACGGATTTTGTTCAAAATTTGATAGAGATTCGTCAAAATCTCGAGTTTGAAAATGTTGGCGATTACAGTACTATTTCTATACTTCGTAAACGAGAAAGTTAAAACGCATTAAGCTCGATGAATGAAATTCGGTACATGGCTATACATTAACATTTTAGGTCTACGTTAAATTTTGTAAAACAGATCCTATCCTCTACACATATAACTCGTCTCTGCTAAGTTTATAGTAGGAGATTAAGGCTTTTAGATGTCCTAAACAGAATTTTTCTTTGAATAAACTGGTCAATTTACCTCCTGAATTTCAATAAATATTTAATTTAATCAGCATGTTAAGGATTTACTTGAGATTTGTTTCTTATTTTAGTCATTTTGAGAAAATAATATGTTTTCATTATGACTAATATTTGCGCAGTATCCAGGTTTCCACACTATTTTATTAAAGCAGCTGCTTAGTTTTTATAAATAATGTGAAGACTAAAATAAGGTAATGGAATAGAAAGAACCATTTATACTCGACTAAATGTTAATATTATAAAAAGATTCCATTTTTTTTTTACAAATTTATTTGTTTGCCAATTTGGTTAATGGAATAGAATTATAGACTCTATAGACACTAGTTTGGTTTAGTTATACTAACGTCCCGTTTTCAAAGCAACACTAGGGCTATTTTGAGTCGGACCTGATAATTTTGAACCGCAGTCAGATGATGAGGACAGCACTTGAACTGGCAACCCCTCTCCAAACTTCCGCATCATACCAGCGGGAGGACATTTGACCCAGGCAAATTTAACGTGCGCTAGACTCTCTTACACGACGGTTCTTCAATGGAATCGGGTCTCGAGCCTGAAACCCTCCGGTTCCGAAACCAAGACCTTACCAACAGACTTCCGCGGCCCATAACTATAGACACGTTTAAACACTAACTATCTATATAAAAACTTTTGATTCTAGACGTATAAAGCAGTGTTTTGTAAGTACCTAAAATTAGTTCCTTATATTTTTTAAACTGATTTCAAGTTTGAATGAATAAACTATTAAGGAGTCAATTCTTGTTCACGTGATAAACAAACTGTGCAAATTTAATTTTAGAATTAATTGAGCGTCATGCAGGGGACTGACTTCACAGAGCACAACTAAGACAACGTAAAGATAGATTGTATATGATTTAGGAATATTACGTTATTCATTTACGAATAGTAGAACTCGAATTTTTTTACGGTATAAAAAGAAAAAAATATGGAAATAATATTAAAAAAAATATTCCAATGTGGAAAAATTGTTCCATATTGGAATAAACAGAAAAATTAAATCCAAGAAACAGAATTCCTTGGGGAGAGAGAGCTGCGACTTTAAACGCTAGAATGATCATCTTTATTTTTTTTAAACAATATTCATAAAAAGTAAGTAGTAATTTTAAAAAAAGGAATTTTAATTATAAATTCCAAAGATAAATTCCTCTTTAAAACCTTAATATGCTGTATTTAAAAAACAACAACTTAAGAATAGTGTTAAATGTGTTTGTTGGAAATCTGAATTCCCAGCATAAACTTATCTCACTTGTATGTAGATGGGGGACAAAACATGAAGGATCCGCTTTCTAATAAACGCGCCTCCCTTAACTGTACACGGTTAATTAGTACATTACATCAATGATTTATAATTTATTATGAATATAATCCTAAACCTAGATTGCTAATGGCATTTATGCTTTGTGTAAAATATAAATCAATTTATAGTAAAACTTCGCTAATTTAAATATTTGTAATTCAAATTTTTTTAATCAATTTTTTGAATTTTTTTTGTGGAAATAGCACTTATAATTCGAATTCATTTTGATTAAATGGAAATAGAAAATCAAAACTGTCATTTTAATTTCTGAATTTTTTTATTTAATTAAATACCTCAGTACTCATTGACCATAACTGAATAATTTTGATAAGATTCTAAATTCACTTCATTACTATATAATATAATGTATACAATAAAAAGAAGAAAGAAAATATGCCTCATGCAAAAAAAGAGAGAAAAAAATAAAGACAGAATACATTAAATACATAAGCGATAAATTGTAGATTGTTTTAAAATGTGTATATTTAAGTTTGTTGCACTCAAAACGCTTATATTGTCTGCTTGCAAAATTACCTTTTTATTGAAACTATTAATTTCAATAAATCAGAGTTTATTTGTTAATTAAGTAAATCAAATTAGAAAAGTTCCACTGTATTTATATATTGTAATCGATTCTTGTAGCTTGAATAGAAATTTTACATTAAAATGATTTTCAAAATACTAATTCTGAATCATACAGTATATTAATAAATTTAATGTTGAACAAATATTCATATTTATGATGAGAAGTTACCTTCTGATAAAAAAAAACCAAACAAACACGAATTATTAACTATATTAAAAGTATTTTAAGAAAGAAGCACATATTTTGAAATCCTACCAAAAAATAAAAAAATCAGTTTTCAGTTTCATGAAGAGAATGGTAAATATTAATTTCACACCTCTGCTTTTATTTTTTAGGCAGATTTTTAGTCCAAAAATTCCATTTTAAATATTTGAGATTTCGAAATAATATCATATAAAATATATCAGATTTTTTATCAAATTTTTTTTATATTTTTGAAGTATAAAAAAGAATAAAGCAAATGATAACACAATTAATTAATAACGCTTTTCCCATTCGTTTAGTATTTAAAATGAACTACAAAAACAAAAAAATTTTTTAAGGAAACGAAACTGCATTACATTATGAGATACAAAAAGCTCCCACCGAGAAAAGTCTAGAATTTTTACCTTTATTTTTTTGTGACAATTCCATGCGCCATTCTTAATAGCTTCCACGTGCCTTTGTTTATGTTTGCCATGTGAACGAGGAGCATCTAGAAAATTCTTCGGAAAAGGCGCCAAGATTTCGCCAGGGAAGTAGTTATCAACACGCACAGAAAAAGCTGCAGTAGTACGCATGCTCTGGAAAGCGATTCGCTCTTTTTCATTCATTTTCGCCGCTAGAATGAAATTACATTGCCTGTAAAGATTATGAATGAAAAACCGAAAGCAGCAGTTGCATTTTGAAAGCGCGCACTTTCATATATTTCATTTTAATATCCAAATATTCATAAAAGAGGCTTGAAACCCTTTGTCTTCTAAGTGACGAAAAATATTGAAAGATTCTACACACGATTGCAATTTTAATGCTAAAATGAAAATATTTACAGGCTGTCATATTATTTGTAAACTGCTACATATTTAATATTAAATAGCGTAAAATGCTTTACAGGACAGAGCATCAAACTTAGAGCTATCAAATTTAATAACTCATTACCGATTGTATAGAAATTGTTCAGTATAAAAATATTTTTCAGAATGTTAAAAAATTAAATTAGATAATAACTCAACACCTTCGGAGCATTAATCCCACAAAAATCATTTTTACATCACTTTAAAATTTAATAAATTAGCTTTTAAGTGATATTGAATTTATTTCTGTATAATTTTTCCATTAATTTTAATAGAGATTTCAAATTTTTTAAACATACTTTATGATATTTTTTTATTGTTTCAACAGCTGAGATTATGCATATGCACGTTGAAAAGACATTAAACGTATTTTTTAGTGTGTGTATATATTACTATAATTAAGAGTATATTTTTAAAAATATAAGAACAATTGTTATTATATTATGATTCAAAATATACTTTAATTTATTTCAAGACTGCTTTAAGATATTTAAATAAGCTTGAATTGTATTTATTCATAATTCCATTAAAAATAATAACGCTTTTATTAAATATTAAAATAAATTATTACAACAAAAAAATTCCTACATTAGCATGATATTGCACAATATCTCCATTATATTACTCGCTATTTTGAATGCTGTACAGTATTCGGAAAATATCATTACAATTTTGAGAGCATTTTGGGCTATTAAAGATTGAAAGGGAAAATGTTTTCTTCTCATATATAATTGCAATACCTACTCAATTCTGATGCAAGGAGATCAGAAATATTATTTTTAACTATCGAATAGAATTTATGAAAGAAAGGAAATACAAGATGCAATTAATCAACCGAAAAAAAAAATCCTTTAAGCCTAAGCGATATTTTAGAATCATTTCTTGTCGAACGCATGCGCTGTAACGGAGTCATTACTGCGAAGAGCACTTATTCTCTCAGAGAGCCGTTGCCTAGCAACGGGAATGCGATAAACAAGAAAAAAAGAGAAGCCCCTCTAGCATCAGTTTCACCTCTTCTCGCGAAAATTCTCGAGCGCCGGCAGAAGAGTATAAATACCCCCAATCGACACCTGGTCTCCAGGATTATACGAATCGAAACAAATTAGCTGAGAACAGCTAGCGACTTGAAACTACCGATTTGCTCTTGCTGCAAACATTTTGTTCTAGTGTTGTGTCTTTGTTCTCGTTGTGCGAGTATACAGCGCTGAAGTACAAGCATCGTGTGTCTTGATTTGAGTGTTTTTTGATCGCATTTCCATTCTTGTGTTCCAGTGAAGTTCTGACAAAAAAAATTGGTCACAATGGCTTTGCAAGCATGGATTCCTGCACTTCTTGGAGGAGACTGGTGGAGTACTTGGGACTATCCAGAACGAATCATGGACCAGTTTTTTGGAACACAGTTGCAAGATGAAGATTTGTTGGCTCCGATTCTGTACCATGGATTCCTCATCCATCCTCGTACACAAACAAACATTGCCAGCTCAGGAATGTCAGAAGTCAAGAATACAGACAAGGACTTCCAGGTTTCTCTAAATGTGAAACACTTCAAGCCAGAGGAAATCGAGGTTAAAATTGTGGATAATTATGTAGTCATCCATGGTAAACATGAAGAAAAGAAGGACGAGAATGGTTTCTGTTCACGAGAGTTTACACGGCGCTACATGCTTCCGAAAGAGTGCCAAGCAGAGTCTGTAAGTTCAAGTCTAACACCAGATGGAGTTTTGAAAATCTTAGCCCCTAAAAAAGCAATTGAAGAACCACCCAAGCAAGAAAGAAAAGTTGAAGTCACAATGGATAAATCAGTCTGATGGCAAGTAAAATTTGTGTTACAATTAAGCATATTTGAACAGCTTTAATTAGTATTCCTGGTTTTACTATTGCATTACGAGATAGTTTATTTTGGAATGTTATAACTAATTTAGTTTTTGTCTATTTGCTGTTCCTATGCATGAGTGATAATAGTTGCATATAAAGATTGTTCAAGTGTAAGGATACTCAAAGCCATTTTATATATTGTAATACTACTATGTAAAAACTGTTTTGTGTTAGCATTTATTCTGTTTATCCCAGTGCTGGTCATTGGATGTGATTATGAATGTTAAATAAATGTTTTAAGCTTTCATTCGTCTATTTATTGATCTTTATTTTCACACATGAACATTCTGAAGTTTAACTAATGCAATAGTATTTATAATATTTCATAAAAATTGTCACTAGTTTTAAATTAATATATAATAAATCGTATAGATTAAGTACAAGGAATTTAATTAATGTCAAAAATAATTTATTACATTTAAATTAAAATATTTTTATACCAAAATGTTAAAAATAAAAATAGAAATGATAAATAAAAATTTAAGTAAATTTAGTTTTTACAAAGTTTTGAGAACAATAATACAAATGATTAGTGTAAAGAATTAGTAATATATTATGAAACTATTACGATTTAAAAGGTTTAATCCTCATTAAATGTCTTAGCTTGTAATTATTTATTTAAACATTTTATTTTCATATAAACCATATTTAGAAAGATGGCCCATTATAGCTTGAATTGACTTTAAAATCTTATTTTCAATTCTTATGTAGGTATTTAAAAATATTTGCGTTCTATGATAATGAAAAAAAAAATTAATAATCCAAGAATTTTGTTTTTAAATTATGTATCTCCAATAAATTGAAAAAAAGTTTCATAAATCAATAACTAAAAAAAATGAAATTGATCTCTCAATGAACATCCATACTGATCAATGAAAGAAACTTAAACAGTTTCCATGGTGCTGTATTTCTTATCATAGCATATATTTACCCAAAAAATGAAGTTGTGTGGATTAAAATAAAGGACAATAACTATAACAATAAAGCTAATAAATATTGAACATTAACCAACTTAAAATTTTAACTAAATTTCTTTTTTGAGAGAAGGGAAATACATCTGTTAAATGCATTATGATGCAGATTCAGCAGAACATAATTATAGAATTTATTTTGTTTTATTTATATATTCTATACTATTGAATTAGAAGTTTTATAAATTAATGGCACACTATTTTCAAGAGTGCATGCAAGCTGGTTTAGCTGATAATACAATAAATTGATTAATAAAATAAAGCCACATAGAAAATGAAATGTTTTAATTTGTCCAATAAAAATGCTTACAATACATTATGTACATATGCCAAGTTATACAATTACTAATGTCGCCGCTTCTTTTTAAAATCTTCTTTTGAATTACTTGGTCTCTTCTCTTGCTGGTTAGATGTCTCTTTATTAAAATTCATGGAAGTTTCTTAAAAAAAAAAATACTAATTAATATTTTAATTTTTATATAAGTTATGTTTCAAAGATTTTTCTAAACAAAAGATATTCTATTAAATTTTTTGTTTATTTTGAAATTTCATAAGCTGAAATATATCATATAATATATTCTGAATATCATGCCCAGCATAACATACTATGTTCTAAAAAAGCAAAAAATATATATATCATATTGTCTGCTGAGAATCATAATGGTGAAAGCTTATCATCTGGTGAAAATCATGTTTGAAAGACATTTCCCCTTCCCATATGATACATACTACCCTCTAGAAGCAAAGAGCTAAAATATATTTTGATCTTTTTGCACTTGAAAAAATTTATTTAAATGCCATTTGGCAATCTTATTTTAAAAATTATTTTTCTAATTTTTGCCCTTATGATTCTCAACAAGCAATATGTACCCTCTACTACTGATAAAAATGAATATATATGTGCATCTGTGTTGGTACTCAACAAGTCAAACCATCTAACCTAGAACTTGTTGCATGTATATTTCAGAGGGTGAGAATGTGTAACTCGGAGTGATTTTTTAAAAATTCTTAATAGATTAAAAATTACACTGAATTTCAGCCTTTTTCCACGATAGTATCCGAAAATATTACATCATTTCAAATTTGTCTTTTTAACAACACAAATTTAGTAACTTTGTAAATTTTTCCTGAATTTTGGCAGCTTTTTTTAAAACCTGATTTCCAAGAATAGATAACAGTGTTGCCCTGAAATCAAAACGATTTTATAGCTTCATGAAATACTGAATGTCACTTCATCACTTAAAGATCTACAATAACTAATTTGTTTTATGTTCTTAATTAGAACCCCAAATACTTAATTAGAATCCCAAAATCTCTCTTCCATTGCTTACCTACATCATTGTTTTTAAATTATTACAGAAATTTTACAAAAGCACTATATTTAAATTATTTACAGAAAAAAAAATTAGTTTGTATTAGTATACAAATTTATATAAAGATGTACTAGTAATATAAATATTAATAACTATTAAACTTTTTGGTGAGGGGAGGGGATAATTTAATATTTGTATTTAGGTTTTAATTGAAAAAAACAAACAAACTTTAAAATAAAATATGGGCCAATTTTATCTCAAATAATAGCTTATCCAATGCAAAGTACATTAATAACAATCAGTCCTGCTGATCTGAACATAAATTCTGAATCATAGAGTGGAAAAAAAATAACAACAATAAATAATGTAATATAATATTGCAGAGTAATTGAGTCCAAAACATTGTGTTATAACTGCACAGGAAGATTGTTTAAAAAGTATTCTTGGTTATTTGAAACAAAGTCGTTCATTTTTATTTTCTTGTATACTCAATATAGAGAAAATATTGTAATCATTAAAAAATTCAAACGATATTTTGATGAATCTCCATATTTTAAACCTCACTGAGTAACCCCCCCCCCAAAAAAAAAACAACTCATTTTTGGTATAGAGTCTGTCTGTTCATCTATGACAAAGATTACTCAAAAACTTTTTGAGCTAGATGGAGAAATTTGGTACATAATCTTTACATCAAATTTGTAAATTTCTAATAAAGTCTGAGCAAAATCCATTTAGTGGCAGTTTGTCTGTCTGAACATTTGAATATGTTAATGTGACAACTACAAAATAAAGAGAGCTAGATAGATAAAATTTCATACGCCGATTTAGCATCAACAGTGAAAACATCTATCAGATTTTCAGTTAAATCCAACAAGGGTTAATTGTCTGCTGGCCTATACTTTCAGAAACATACATTTCAATAATGGAATAACTTAAATATGTAAAATTTGGTATGTGATTTTGAAACATGTATAGTTCTGGTCAAATTTTTTTCCCTTCTAATTGGAGAAAAAGGTGTCTAAAACACCAATTTGATTTTAGGATACTATTAACCACATGCCAGGGTTTAATCGTCTAAAACTCTTCAGGGATTACACAATAGAATCAGTAAAAATGCTGAATTATATGCTTAAATGCTAATTAATATATTTTAACTATTGTATGCCAATACCATGCAAGGCAGTCTCTGGGATAGGTAAGTAAGGCATCTCTGTTTATAAATGTTGCAAAAAATGCAGTATAATTCATGATTAAATTTTAATATGAGAAAAAAAAAACTTACACTGTCTTGTGTATATATATTTATAGAATGTATGTCTGCAAATAAAGTTTAGAATTTAAATAAATAATTTCTTATTTTAGACAAGAAGAAAGAAAAACTTACAGAAAATCATGACCAAAAATTTTTGTAGAAATAATATAAATTAAAGTAATTATATTAATTTTATTTTGCATTAAGGTATGTGAGATTTCTAAGAAGTTTTATAAATTATCTTACATATTCTACCAGCAATGCACTTCGTGTTTTGAAGTAATATTTTATGTATTTTTTTATTCATTGACTTAAAATTATTATACATTAATATTTTAATCCATAATGTTATGATTTTTAAACTGAAAATCTATTTCACAATGCTGTATGGAATTCTCACTGAGAATCTTTTTACTTTAGCATGAATACAGAATTTACATAACCATAGTCATTACACAACCATGTTCTATTGATATCATGTTCAGAGATACAAAGTGATCGCAGAAAGCTTATGTTTTTGTGTAATGAACATTTTATTTTATAATGCAAAAATGTGTACATTTTTCTATACTCATCATAGCAAATTTTAACTTTCCAACGAAAGAAGAATTTAAAACTCTAATATTTTACGACTTCAGTTTTCATATTTAACAACTGTATAGAATTTCTTTAATTTTATATTCTAATAAAAATTCTCCTTTTTTCAATAATTATAGTTGGGCTCATTTAGGTGGAATTCCTTTTCAATTAAATAAAAAAAAATTGATAGAGCACATAATTTAAAATAGCTTATAATTGCCCTTAAGATTATAATTAAATTTTAGGAAAGGTTTCAAAATTTTTTAAACCAAAATTAATTCTATAAATTAATAACTAATAAATGTTAAATCTCATTGTTTAGTCATTAGAATTAGAGTATCTAAATTATTTCATATGTCTATATTAAAAGTTTTACTACCTGTTCTGCAGATACTTATCATTATTTGATATATTATATTTGTAAATATTTGAATCAATTTTCATATTAATGTTGCCATTCCAATGAATAGCTAAAAAGAAGTTCATTTAGTTAAAAAAAAGATGCTGCATTTTTGTGTTTAGTACTATATATATATATAATAGTTTAAAAAAAAGATATTGGCTTACCATTTAACAACAACAAAAAGATTCATTAGGAAAAAAAATTATCAGCATTTTAAAACAGTATTATACTTTTACATATATTAAAACCCTGGTTTTGAAATAATTATGATTATTTTAAGAGTACCTTATTCTATGATAAATTTTTAACAAAATAAACATGAATAAATTTATAAGCATTTTTATATAATGATGAATAGATACCATTTTTTTCACTTGGTTCCCATAATGCATTGCGCACAAATCGACTAGCAGCACCTTTATTAAGAATTGGAGCTTTACTTTTGTCAGCAATTTCTTTCACTGTTTTCATAAAACTTTTATACTTTTCCTATTTAAAAAAGACAATTTTTTTTTTTAGTAAGAAAAGAAAAATATATTTTCATCTAAAAAAAAAAAGATTAATTTTCTGTTAATGCAGTAAAGACAAATCATAAAATAAATTTACACATGGAAACTTCAAACTCTACACACAAATTTAAATGAGAAAATTATGAGTAACAAAAAATGTTTAAAATATAACTTCTTAGTAAACTGGGTACAGGATTTGATTTGATTTGTGAGGTTCTTTGGTGCAAGAGCCACATTTGGCTAAGCCACACCAAACTGGGTGTAGGAAGAGGAATAATTAAAACTCTTAATAAAAGAGGTTATGATATCTTAAATTTTATTATCCTCAAAATGAGCATCTATAATTGATATAAAAATTTGATTATGAGTATCTGAAAAGGAAGCCTCAATTTTGAAGTAAATAACATCAGTCAATATAATCTGCAAAATTTTACCATTATAATCAGAAAAAGTGCTTCAGAATTTTTAATTATCTTACCAATTCTCCTTTTATACTATGCTCTTTTGGATCAATTCCAAGAGTGTTCAAGTACACTGAAAATAAATAAATGAATATATTACTTATCATAATACTAATCAAAATGCCTATAATATTAATGTTATATTCCAAATATATGTACATAACTTTTTAAAAGGCATACAACTCAATGGTTGAAAACATCTATAGCAGATAAGAAATAATTATTGCCATAAATATGAAGAAATATTAGAATGATTATTTCAGTGATTTCTATTTCTTTTAGAAAAACCCATAGCAGTTTTGCTGAATCTATATTATTTTCTTTCTCAAGGTACCCTTTATAAAAATCCAAGTGCCTAGGAAACCAAGCTTTGTTTGGCAGTGGGGTTTTTTTTTTTTTCAAAATTGTAAATAAAATCCTATCTTATGGTTCATTTAAAATTATAAGTGAAATCAAATTAAACTACAAACACGGAAGCTATCATAAGAAAAGTGCAATGGAGTCCGAAGCCCTAACCACTATTCCATCTCTGATATGCTTATGAGGTCACGTATAGCCACATGTCAATAATTTAATTATAAAAAAATGGGGTTTTTGTGTGTGTGTGTGTGTGTGAGAGAGAGAGAGAGAGAAATTGCACTTTTTTTTTCTGGGGAGACACATATAAAGATAAACTTAAAAAGCAAAAACCTTATCTAATTTTAAAATTTGATCCAAAATCCAAGAGCCATTTCCGAGATGCATGAAATAAATTCATATATAATATGCATACATACTAGAATAGCACGTTTAAAGTTATAAGATATTTTTTGCAAAATAGTCACTTTCTTTAAATATGGATAAAAATAAATAAAATTCTGAAAATTTTGGCATATACAATCAAAATTAGTGGAGCTGAGTTCTTTCGATGGATTATTTCTAAGATTCTTTAACTACTTCAAGGATACAAATAACAATAATAAACAAGGATACAAATGTTAAGAAAATATTAAGAAATGAGGTTAAGAAATTGCACAAAATTAAAATTTTTATAAAAAATTGTCCCTGAAACAGTTTGAACCTTGAGGTTATACAAACACAAATGTTTTATGAATCTTTTAGAAATGTACTATAGAAAATAATGAGCATTTATTATTATTTGGAATATTAACTATTTTAACTAATTAGTTATTTTTACATCTAATTAATTAAATAGTTTACTCTATTTTTGAAATTTGTTATTATTTTGGTTTTAAAAGTCTACAGAATACTTGAAGTACTTGCGCATCTTATATAATCTTTTTGTCAAAGCATAATGCTTATGAATGACCAACTCTAAAGGTTCATCAATTTAGATAATTTGATGCATGCATGACACAAATTAGTTACATGATTTAAAATTTCTAAATTAAGTTTAAATTCCAGACTTTTATATTTAAAATATATAAATAATCAAATATTTTTAAATTATTTATTCAATATCATTAACACTTCTAATATTAATAAAACATAAAGTATGTCATTTAGTACATAATGGCTTCAAGCCTGTTCTCTTTATGCAATGACCAATAAATCTATAGAAACATTGATCTTGAAACATTATATGATTTCTTTCAATGATCTCATTATAACCCTTTCCACAATGCATTGAAGCACGTGTTTCAATAATTTAGCAATTTCTGTAAATTAAATTTTAAAAAAAAGTTAGAATTCTTTAGTTCCCAAAAGGTCTTTCTTTAATAATAGAAACCTTTTTTTATAATTAATTACTGCTTTACTTTATTACTTCAATTTAATAAATAATAATTACTTAAGCAAAAAAATTAATAGATCCCATTGTGAATTTTTAAAATTCAAAATCACAAATTTTCAGGACAGTCTGCATGGGAATATAAATTTATACGAGATTAGGAGATACTATTTTATACCCATAAGTTCATTTTAAAAATGTGGAATTCATTTTTTATTTAAATAATTAAAAAATTAACTTACATTTAATTAAATTTCTTCCTTTTAATCTTGTGTGCATGAAATTACAACCAGTTTTATACAACTTCTTGATAAGATACATCCAATGATAAAATTTGTACTGAACAGACAGGAACGTACCTTAATATTGTATTATCACCCAGTTTTAAATTATATTTAAAGTTTCAAATTAGCTTATAGTAAGATTAATTTAAAAATGAGTCTATAATTTATACCAAACAAAAAAACAGATAGACAAGAAAGCAGGTTCATAAAAATGTGTTAAAAATTAATCTACTCAGGCCGGAAGAACATATAAACAATCCAGAGCATAATACCCAAGTTCTAAAATATCAATTAAATTTTAAGAAAAATAATATTCTGCAAAATCAAACTTTACATTTCAATAAAAATTATTTAACTTCATCAGCTCCTTCTTATGCTCATAAGAGGAGAAACGTGATGCAGCTCTCAGTAACTTTTTCTATACTGTCAAATTGAGTTATCTTTGAAAATAAAGATTATTTAAATATCAAAGGTAAATAACAATGGATAAACATTTCCAGTAATTTATTCCAATAAAAAGTAAATAAAACTAAGATTTTTAAAGATTATTATTTCAATATCCAAACTGGAAGACAAAAAATTCTTACTCCAAAACAAGGAATTTAAAGCATAACCACTAATTAAATTCAGTCTTGCTTTATCCAGAGATTCCATCTAAAAGGAAGAAAAATATATAATAATTATTTCTAATAGATAAAATTAACTATGGTTCATACAAATCAAGCAGTACAGTCAAGTCAGTAGTATCAAGCAATACAGTTCCTTCATATACATGTACCTTATGAAGAGAACAAATACAAGCTAAACTATAAAAATGATGAATAAAAAATATCTTACTTTTTATCTCTTGCATAACAATTAAGTTGAAATAATACTAACAAAGTTGCTGAAACTGAATTATTAAATTAATAAGCATTAAATTTACTAAATTCAAAAATAAAATACAATAAACCTCAAAGAGAAAATATGTTGAATTAATTTATTTTAATAAACATCAGTTTTTCCCATCATTTCTTTTCATACCATGCACAAGGAAAACTGCTAATGTGAAATAAGAAAAAATATATAGTATATTTGCATATAAGAATTTTAAGAAATTAAATAGGAATATTAAACTTTTGCCTCTAGATGGCATCTTTCAGTTGTCATTCTAGAATATGCGTCTTTCAAATGTTTCTCAACTTTAATAAAATAAAAAAATCCCCAAATTACAGATTAATGTTCTGGGGGGGGGGGTACTCAACACTAATTTATTTTGAGTATCATTCTGAAAATGTCATTTTCTGTTATAAATGTCATTAATCTTTCATCAAATAAAAATATAACACTAACAATTTACAAATAACTTTATCTAAGATAATCATATCATGTAGGAACATGGCAAACATCTCATTGTTGGAAGAAGGAAGAAAATAATTTTTTTTTTTTTACAATGAATACTGCTTGTGTAATGAATCTAAAAAAAAGTCCCTATCAGTTAATTCTGATATTTAGAATTCTAGAATTCAATCAAAATGATTCTAACGAAAGATTGCAAGAAGTGTTCTCTTGCCAAAAGTGATTCAAAGCAGAAAGATATTAAGGCAAAATTTTCAATAAAGCAAGTAAAATTATATAAAAAAAAAACCAACAAGAAAACAATACATTATTTTTACAAAAGTGTTTTGCTTTATTTCATGGGAAAATTTCAATGACATAGGCACTTATATATTAATTAAATAGTGAAAAGTGCTGTGGTCAAAATAATGTTAATATGGCTTCAGATCTCACTAAAATTCTGATTCAATCAGTTTCAAATTTTTACAAAAATCTAGCAAAACATTCCTGCATTCTGCACTCAAAATTAAAAGATCCCACTGTAAGCAATTGTAGGAATGCTTTTAAATGATACTTTCAAGTTTATATACAAACGTATTCCAAAAGCTTCAATATACTTTTTCAAAAAGTTCATCAAAAATGGTCCAGATATATTCTCCTCTATAAAATGACAAAGACAAAAATTGTGGCAGTTTCATTACTAAGATGTAAAATATTCACCTTTCAACATAAAAGATATCATAAATTAAGTTTAGAAAAAACTTAAAACTTTAGTTTGTAAAATTAAGACCTCTAATAGAAAATATCTTTTCCCTTCCAAGATGTAGTTTCTCGAAAACGAATTTGGACCAGAGTTCAGTTTTGAACTACATATTATTAATGAGAGAAAAAATGTGGGAAGGAAAGTGGTCAGTCAGTTAGATAAGATAACCAAATTGATAAGAATCCATTCTCTACATTCTCCATTGGATCTCCACAGATGGGAAAGAAGGAGAGTCAAAAATCGAATCTTTTTCGAACTGTCCCTCTCAAATGAAGATTATATTTTTGTCATCTTTTGTTCAATAGAGATAAATTTTAGAGTCATATTTAATTTTTTTAATCATACTCAGAATAATTAAGAGGCTTGGATGGTTAAATTACCCTAGCATGACTTTAAAAAATGAATAGTAATATATTTTTACTTGCAAATACTGCCAAAAAAGATAAGTAACCTGCAGCACTCAACATGAATAATACATTAATAAAGAAAAAGAAAGGAAGAAAAAAATAAGTACATTAATCAAAAAATTGATTAATAGGTTTAATTTTGCAAAAAATTGAGGTAATTTTAAAGTTTCCAATGTAATATTGGACATAAAATTTTTTTTATATTCAATACTATTTAGCTGTTTTCGTTGCAATGATCGAACAAAAATAGAATAGGCTAAAGCAAAATTTACATTCGATTCTTACAAATGCAATATTAAGAATGTGCATTTTTTTTTTTTACTTTAGTCATCTATTACATTAATTTTAAATCATGAAAGGCAAACAAATATAAAAGAAGTTTAGATTTAAAAGCTTCAAAAGATTAATGGAAATTTTTTCTGAATGAGGTATTTAGGAATTAATCGCCTGCTATAGTTGAACTTAAGCAACTCACTATGTTATTTGTTGAGGTTATCACATTTTAATAATGAAAGAAGCTATTCGTATGCGATTAATCATTGGCATGTGGCTAATACATAAGTATTCAGAATTTTAATGATTTTATTCTAAGCTAATCATAATTTTATGAATATATATAAAAAATAATTATATTTTTTAATATAATGTATACAACCATACCTTATTATCTGTAGAATTAATATTAGTAGATATTAATGGAGATAGGATTTTTTGCATTTTTTCCAGTGACTGATGAAAATTTTGGAGTTTATCAATTATTTCGTTAGGAATTTCTATATCTTCTTTATTACTAGCCATAGTAATTATATAAAAGTCAAATAATAAATATAGGATAAATGCGATTAAAACAGTCTCAAATAAAAGGGCAACAAATTAAATGTGTTTATTCTTATCTTCCATTCATTTCACTACAGGAACCAGTATGGAAACGTTAAGCGTTAGCGACAGTACATTTCATTAATTCCGGAATGACTAAAGTAGAATCAATTCAGCAAGATCACAAATCCGCAAAAACCAGAAACGCCTATATCAGAAGCTCGGAATTAGTGCATCCTAACGCTGATTAGATGCCTCATATGACGTCATTAGAAGCTCGGCCACCATAGAATGTTGGCAAGTTATTCGTATCGGCTTAAAAAAAAAAAAAGATAGCCATTAGCCGCCCTCTCTTTGTCTTTTATGTATTTAATGTAAAATGGATTACATGTGGAACTTGCATGACGCTGAATTCGATAAAAAAAATCAATATTTAAATACCTATTTGTCCGGCTTCCGTAAGCAATCTGCTGAAGAACGATCTAAAAACTTTTCGTGTATTTATTGTGAGAAAATTTTTTATTTTAAAAACACGTCCAAACACCTATTTACTAGTCGGAATGTTCATAATAACAGTAACTTAACAATTCAGAGCCACAATCAAAATTGCATTGAAAATTATTTCTCATTTAAGATTACATGTGTGGTAAACATTTCTGTGGAAATTGTGTAAAAAAATATCTATTCTTTTAATAAATAAAGGACATTTTAAGCACTTATATATTTAAATTTGCATGCATCTTGAAGAGAATAAATTTGATTGCTAATTTTTTTTTAATGTATAAAAATGAATTGTTTGTTATGTAAATAAAGTATATGTATAATATTCTCTTTATTTTTTTAAATTTGATATTTTGTGACATTTTTTTCACAATTTCGTTTTTAAATAAACATGTTTGTATCCTTTGACTTATTTCATTTCATTTTTTAAAACTAAACATTAAATATTTTTTTTATGCTTGTTCAGCAATACCTGCAACCATAAATTTCCTATTCTAAATTCATGATACAGATAAATCCTGTCTATCAAAGTGAAAAAAAAAAGGAGTTTGTGTCTACTATAGGATCAATTACATACAACAGATTCAGCTACAAAGTAATTTACAATTCTTTCTGTTGAATTGTTACAAAAATTCTTTTACTGAAAATAATGTGAATGAATATACGTTCAGAATAATTCCCATTACAAAAATGTAAAACTTAACTTATCAGCAATCTGAAGGGCGAAGAGGTTTTTCAAATTTATGTTCCTGAAACAAAGTTCGTAGTTTGTGACGAGTTAAAAAAAATTTATACTCGCTTATTAAAAAATATCTTTTTGAATTTACAAAAATTATGTGGTAATTTGATTTATTAATCCAAAAAGAATTATAAACAATTTTATATTACATTTGAATTTCTATTCTCTGTGCTACCTACTCATTGTGCAATATTAATATTTTAAAACAAATATAAAAATGCGGGAGAAAAAAAGAAATTTCTAAATACATAGCGAGTTTGTTTCTTCGCCAACGAGGCAGAATCCTTCTAAGATAAGTAAAACCTAGAATTTAACCACGTCATTTAGACAACCAATAAATTTGTTGATAGATCCTTACTTGTGGTACAGACGCTTGTGTAGTTTTCTTGTTGAGGCAAGCACTTGTCCGCTTTTTCAGCGCATGCGTGATTGTGCTATAATCACATCAATTCAAAAGTAGAAAAAATAATGTAAATGACAATATATTTGAGAAATTCGATCGGTTCCTCATTATTTGTCTGTAGTTGGAATTATCTTATTTTATACTATCACAAATTCACCTTCAAAATTTTTGTTATCACTTTTTATTCCATGAATGCGTGATAAATGGACTTGTAAATTGCGTTTTTTATAAAATTCAGCGCTGCATAGTGTACGCTTAAATTCCATGCTTATTGTTTATCCTTGCAATAAGGAACAATGCTTACCGCTTCGCAGATAAAAATTGGTTACTGTAAAATTGGCGAGAAACGCATTTGGCGGTTTTCAATTCACTGATTTGGCAAACCAATCGGGTTCGACTTGTGCTCGGATGTCTCCCGAGATTGAGGCGCCTCTGTTCAAGCGTCTTACGGTTAACGAGTCTGCACGTGTTCTGTACGTTACGAGTCTGCACGTGTTGATTTTTATAAATTTAACTTTTATAATAACAGATAATTATTCCTAGAAAGTAATAATGAGCAACCATTATAACATTATTAAGTAAGCGATTTATCAAGCATGCTTCAAAAATCACAAATTATAGTATTGTGATCACAATCACAATATTAGTGAACGGATATCTGACGAATGAATATGCTTCAAGATTATTCCTGACGAAGGAATTTCTTTTCCAGGAGAATTTTTGTCAAATAAAGTAATTTTCTGATTCTTTATTCATGTAAGTCAAATGATAAACAATTATCTTATCAAAAACTAAGAAAAATCAAAATTTTCGTTAAGTAGCTGAAAGAACGAATCTTAGATATGTGGTATTAATTGCATTAAGTGGTAAGTTTTATGAAGGCATTTGCTTACTCTGGCAAAGGAAAAGTTCAATTCATGTGAATTATGTTATAAAGAATTGATTTCAAAAGGAATTTTTAATTATTTGTATTCATTCGCATGAAGAACAAAAAACTCGTACTGTGAAAAAATTATATACATGTGAATTATATGGAAAAGTATTTTTCTAAAATATGTCATTAATTCATACAAAGAAGAATTACTACATGCATAAAAATGATGAAGAAACATTTTCTCAAAATGCTTAAAACATTTTAGTTAAAGGGGAAATTTTATTCATGTGAGCTATATCACAAGGTTTCTTCATTTAAAAGAATTTTGAAACAAGATCTAATTTCTCATATAAAAGAATATTGCCATCATGTGATGAGTGTAATAGTGCTTTTTAAAAGCTTACATTAGAAAGAACACTTAATGAACCACAAAGAAGAACAGTCTTATATAAGTGGAAAAGTATTTTCTCAAATGTGCACATTAAATCATTTGTTTGATTCATATAAATGAAAAACTATTCATGTGAGGTACATGAAAATATTTTCTTAGAAGCATTCCTTACAGCTAGATTTATTTACTCACATAATGGAAAAGTCATATCTTTGCAAAGAACGTGGAAAAGCATATTCTCATAAGTATGCATTAAGACAGCATTTACTATCCCATACAAAGGAAAAACCATATTCATGTAAGCAATGTCACAAAACCTTTACCTTTAAAGGAAATCTGAAACAGCATTCAGTTACTCATTCAAAAGTAAAATCCCACAGCTGTGCAGTATGTGGAAAACATTTTCCCCAAAAGTCGCAATTAAAATCACATTTAATGACTCACTCAAAAGAAAAACCATGTGTATGTCAGATATGTGAAAAAGAATTTTCTCTTAAAGGAAGTTTGAAAATACATTTACTTACACACACAAAGGAAAA
>JAPMOR010035628.1:77423-277433 GCA_026543865.1 Argiope aurantia
AAGCATTTAATAACTCATACAAAGGAAAAATCTCATGTATGTGATATATGTCAAAAGACATTTTCACAAAAGTCATCATTAAAATTACATTTATTTACTCACACAAAAGAAGAATCCCATACATGTGAAGAATGTGGAAAAACCTTTTTTCATAAATATGCACTAAAACAACATTTAATGATTCACGCAAATGAAAAACCCTATTCATGTGAGCATTGTCACAAAACTTTTCCTATCAAAGGAAGACTGAAACAGCATTTAATCACTCATTCAAAAGAAAAATGCCATGCCTGTCTTTTTTGTGATAAAGTGTTTTCACAAAAGTCAATTCTAAAAACACACTTACTGACTCACACAAAAGAAAAACCTTATGTATGCGAGATATGCAGGAAAGCATTTTCTCAAATATCAAATTTGAAACAACATTTACTTTACCACACAAAAGAAAAACCTCATGCATGTGATATTTGTGGAAAAGCATTTTCACAACAGGCACAATTAAAATCGCATTTACATGTTCACACAAAGGAAAAAAGAAATTATGCATGTAAAGTATTAGGAAAGGAATTTTCTCAAAAGGATACTTGAAAAAAGAAAAACTTGCGGAAAAAGAAAGAAAAGAAAGCATACACACAAGTATTAATAGACAACCTTAGGTAAGTTGAAAGTAAAGTAAAGCTTTTCTTAAAAACTTACATTAAAGTCCTACTTATACACTTGAAGATTAGAGAGGTGAAACATGTGATAAAAAGATTTTATGATTAGAACTATATGTAAATTCTTATATGTACTTTCTCTTATAAAAGAATAGTTCTATGCAGGCAAAGTTTGTATTAAAGGATTCTCCCATTTATGTCATTTTATATGTTTTACGTATGTGAAGCATGTGATATTGTTTTTTGGAATGTGTATCTTTGTTTATCTATAAAAATGTTATGTTAATTCTTTAAATAACTATAACACATTATTTGAATTTTTTTCTTTTATTAATATTTTCCATCTGTACAACTCATCTGAAAAAAAGATATTTTGTGACTGTAAAATTAATATAAATAAAAGTGAAATGCACAAATGATTGTTATGCAATAAAAATCCAAACTACTCCAAAAAGTCCCATGTTATATAAGACTAGTGATCATTTGTTTCGTTCCTTTCTTACTTCTGCTTTTGCGTCGCACTACGCCTCCTTGTAAATAGATCATGCCTGTCTCCAGGGGGAGAATAAAATGAAATTAAAAATGCAAAGCCTCTTCACTGCTTGTCAAACCTGCATTCTGCTTCAACCAAAATAATGTTACATATATTCAGTATAGGCTGATGCACATAGTGGATGTTAGAAATTAAGATTTACTATCATGCAAATTGTTTTTCTTGCTTATGTTCATAATTCATACATAAAACGTCTGATTGGTGTGACATCAAGTACAGGTTCTTAAGAAAAGTGCTGTGTATTTTTTTGCTATTCTTCAGCATGAGTTTTTATTCAATTTAAGCTGAGGTAATGGCTCTTAAGTTAATTTTAGTTAGTAATAAAGATATTTTATAAATTATTAATATTTTTCCCTGAGGTGTAATTATCCACTGAACTTTGTTAAATTCTTCTATCAGAGGGTTCTACTATTGGTATTTAACTCTTTTTGAGTAAAAAAAAAAAAAAAAAAAATGTAAAAACTCCTATCAAAGAGCTCTCCATGACTTGATCAATAAAGCACCTAGTCTCTAGACGCCATTATGATGATGAGAGGTGATTTTCTCTTTCAAGAAGAGCCTCAACATTCTGTATAAATTGTACATTTACAGATAAGATGGTTTTGGGTAATTTGCTACTGATGCTGCAAATTTCCAGTAGATGTAAGGTGTAGAAAAATGGATTGAAATCACATAATATTGCTCGAATGGAAATGCTATTGTCATATAATGAAGCGGACAACAATCCTGCTAGGAGTTCAACTTTTTCAAACTAGTTCCTGATAGACAAATATTCAAACATTGAAATGGCTGACATGTACCTCACATATAGAACTGCAGACTTTAATGTGTGTACTATGCTGCATGTATACTAAGAATATCTCCTGAATAGGCATGCTCTTCATCAAACAATCTTTGCACGTGTGCACTGAAATTGACTGCAAGACTAGTTGTTTTACAAGAACTATGAATTTCGAATCTCAGTTGATCGAGATTGAATTTATGAATTTTGAATCATAGTTGATTGAGATTGAATTTATGAATTTCGAATCATAGTTTCTTGAGACTAAATTTATGAATTTTGAATCACAGTTGTTTGATATTAAATTTATGAATTTTCAATCATAGTTGAATGAGATTGAATTTATGAACTTTGATTCATAGTTTATTGAGATTGAATTCATGAAACGTGAATCCTTTTGATTGATAGTAGAAAGTGAATGATAAGGATATAAGATAATAAGGAAAGTATTTTATATCTTGCAGAAGGCAATATGATTACAAGTACTTGAGTGATAGACCAGTACTTGGGTATTTCCAGTTCACTGTATGGAGGATATTATTAGTGAACAAAATGTGTTGATATTATCTGCAATGAGTCCAATCATTAGAGTTTATGGATTATCCAATCCAGAGGACTTTTGCTTCTTGGTTTCTTCAACAGAATGCAGCAACTGCACATTTGTTGCTTCAGTATTGTTCACAGATGACACAAGTTTCACAAGAGAGGAAATATTCAATCAACATAACACCCACTTGATTTGGTTTTAGAGAATTCCTATAATATATGAACATATTTGACTCAATGCCATTTCTCTTTTTGGTCTGACATGGCTGAAGACAACCTCATTGCACTGTATCATCTGCCCTCTCAGCTGGATAGTAGGACATACTCGATATTCCTTCTGCAAATCTTGCCTGAACTTATCAAAGAAGCACATATTCCTCAGTTACTGAACCCCTCAGTGTTGTGTTAATATGGTAAGGCTCTCTTACATTAAACCAATGATATCTGTCAACATCTAAACATTGCATTGGCTAAGTTATAATACTCTGGCTTGCTATATCATCAGACCAATCATGCCTCGACTTCTTCTGCTAAAGCCAAGTGAAGACTGGTTGATTCGGTTGAAGGTCTTGCCATTTATATCTCTGCAACTCAGTTTTATATCAATATGGTAGGACTCTCACATTAAACCAGTAATATTTGCCATCATCTAAACCAGTAATTCTCAACTTTTTTTTGTTGTTGTTGACGTGGCACACTTTTAATGATTTCAAATTTGGCAGCATACTAAGAAAAAAGATTTTAAAAGTTATTTTCTTACCTATAATACACTATGTAAAATAGTTTATGATAATAATTTTGAATGTAAAATAATATAATATAATATGTACTAAAAAAACAACAGTATGTTTATTAAGGGATAATTATTACCTTGTAATAATACTGATTATTACAAGGTAATAATCAGTATACTTTTAATGAGAAAGTTGAGTTTGATGTTTTTTGATAACTTCATTTATATTTGGTCGCAAAAATGACATTGCTACTCTCATATCGTCTTCTACATTTAACAGGCTCAATTTTTTTTTCGTTTTTATGTTGGTAAATAATAAAAAATCTGAATTCACACAAATAAGATGTAGAAAATTGTAATATTTTTAAAGCTTTTTTGGCTATCATAGGATAATTGCCATAAATCATGGGATAACATTTCTAAAATTCGGCGGCATACAAAACTGCCATGGCACAGTGGTTGAGAATCACTGAACTAAACATTACAGTTGGATAGCATTGGCTAAATTGTAGTAGTTTGGCATGCTATATCATCAGACCAATCTTGCCTCAACTTCTGCTAGGACCAAATGAAGACTTGTTGATTCGATTGAAGGTCTTGCCATTTATATCTCTGTAGCTGTCAGGGAGATGCAAGGCATTCTAGATATCTTCCAGAATGTGAGGAATTCCAGACAGTACTATTGTGAATCCTGTTTTTGATTCTGGTTGAAATTTCAAATACTTTCTGTAACATAACATTTTTTTTTTTTTTTCAAAATCAAACCTGTCATTAAAACAATTTTTGTTACAGTAACACATTGTTTCTTTTCTTTGCTTCATTAACTGTAATTTGTGCAAAGAGAATTTCGGACCCTGCAATGCTCATTCTCAGTAGTTTTTGAGCCCTTTGCGTCTTCCACAAGTTTATCAAACTAGTAATAAGTTGTGCTACATAATAATAATAATAAAAATTAATGAATGAATTATTTTTTATTAAAAATATTATATTCATTAAAATGTATTAATTTATGTGAGTATTTGCAAAAGCATTGATAATTCATATTAAATTTATTTTTACTTTTTTACATACAGCATTGATTTCTTGTAACCAATAACAATTGATTTGATGTGATAACTGTAAGCAATCTCTAAAGGAAAAAGAAAGGGAACAAAATATATGGACTGTTGGTCAAAGACATGGATTTTTTTTTTCAAGAGCAAATATTGGATATATAGTGAGTTTGCATATCAAATATTGGATATATATAGTGAGTTTGCATATCAAATATTGGATATATAGTGAGTTTGCATATCAAATATTGCATATATGAAGAGCTTGCTTGGGTCCCAGTTTGGCAGTTTTGATTGTGCATTATATATATTCCACTTATTACTCAGAAATAATAAAATATAAGGAAGATTTCAGTGAATTATGATCATTAATTAAATCATAAATTTTTTATTAATAAAAGACATGAAAATTTTTTATTACATCTCATGTCAAATATGTTAGCTAGTAGTCAATAAAACATTATTTGTAAATGTGAGTGTAAACATATTTTCTAGCAGTTGTGTGGCTGCATAGAAGGTACTTCTGAATTTTTAACTTTGATTTATTCCATCCCAGGAGGCATAATATGTACAGATAAAAAGAGTTAAGCAATATGTTGGTCTACATTGCAATACAACAGTGAAAGAGACCGAAATTTTTCCCTCAGTGATTTTATAATATTTTTATAGGGATTTCTTTGACACGTGTAGATTTAGGATAGAGAAATCTAGGTATCTTTAAAAGAATGAGCTAAGCATTAAAGATTTTTATCCTTTCATTCGGAGCATGAAAAAAATGCAAAAGTAGGGATTTTTCTAGAGCTTGTGTGGAATTAAATAAATATATGTAGAATCGGATAAAAAAATAAGAGAACATTTTAGAATGAAGTTAATGTGGGTTAAATTAATATAAAAATTAGGAAATTAAATAGAATTTAAATTATATTTTTAAATATTCATATATATATATATATTAGTATACAAAAAGAATTAAAATAGTTAAATAGAATTTCGATGATAGAAACGGAGAAAAAAATTACCATTAACTAGATTTTAAATTATTCTTTTTCTTCCTAACTAATAGATTTTCTAATTCTATTGATACAGATTGTTTCCAAATTATGAATAATCTCAACATTTTTTTTTTTTTTTTTTTTTTTTGAGAAAGTAACGTAAGCTGAAAGCAATTCTAATGCTTACAATTAAGAATAAGGAACTGTATTTGCTTCAAGAAAATAATTTAGACATGAAAATGTTACTCATTATTTTTCTCTAAGCACTTTTCCCCCAATAAAGAATGCATATGTACTACTCTTCCTATGTTGGTAAATATGTACACAGTAACATATTGGTACATAGTTGGTAATTATGTACATAGTACTATGTAATTTTTCATTGACATTAAGCATATTAAAAAAAAACAAAAATAACCTATTATTGCTTTCAATATATATGCATATGAACTAAACCTATTTCTAGTTCCAAAATCTATAGATTATGAAAATATCTTATAAGCATAGGGAGTATATATGGATTTTATAAACTATTTTAAAAACCAAAACACTAGGTACTGTAATAACAACAACTAGTAATGTAATAATTGCCATTAAGCTTATTAACTTAGTTACATTCTTTTGGAATAATCCTCTTAATTTTAACCATAAACAGAAAATGGTGATAATATACTCATCTGCTAATTTCTATACAATATTAAAATTAGGTTCAAAATCATGAATTTATAAATAAACTTGATAGTTTTTACTTTTACATTTTTCTGTTCAAAACCGTACATCTTTCTGGTGTAATCGCAGAGGTTCCTACAAACCAATGGTTGAATCACATAAAAGGCAACTAAAGGCCCAAGGAACTATGAAGATGGAATTTCACTAGTCATGGTCTGGCCGATCTCTAGAAAGTGCCATAAACAATCTTTCTGATTGACATTAAATAATTATTCATTAAAATATAAGATGCACTGTCTTTTTAAATAAGTCCCAAACAATTTTATGATGAAATAAACTATAACTACAGCATAAAACTGCATATTATATAAAAATATTCATTTACTTACCAATTATTGAATAAACTGTACATATAATATACAATATTTGCATATTAACTGCGTGCAGTTGGCAAATATAGTCAAGTTTTATGTATGAAAAAACTTATTAGAAAGTGATCTTTGGAGGTTAATTGTTAGCATGCAGTTGATAAACAAATATCTAATTACAAACAAACTTTTGAAACATGATTTTTTGAAATTGAAATTAAATAAATCAAAGAAGATGACAGATACACTCATTTGATTATCATTGCTAAGCATTGTGAGAATATCCATTTAGAATTGAATAAAAAAAATGTTCATGACAATTACAGTTTTATAATGGCACTTGGTCTAATAGTTTAACACTATCTAAACATGGGAGGAAATGTATGCTCAGGTTATTGAGTTGATTTTAAAATGTAAAATAAATACATAATAAACATTTTTTGTATATAAATATTTTTTGTATATCTTTTTGCATATATTTCATAACAAAGAATGCAGTGATAGTAGATCTTGTCTCTCATTGCTTCTTGCATCATTATTACAGTGAAGTATGTATAACACTTTTATATTTTCAAAGTTCTCTCCCCCCCCCTTTTTTTTTTAATTCAGTCTATATATTTTGATCTGAGTATGCAAATTGTTTTGTTAATTTAATAAAAAGTTAAGACTCATAAACATAAAAGTGAATTCAAAAGAATAAAGAATTTAAAGCAAAAGAAAGAAATCTGGAAACTAATAGTAGTAGTTTAGTATCTGCACAGTCTGACTGAGTGAAAGAGTATATGAAACTATAAAGTTTGCATGATTAAAGCGATTATTAAAGAAAATGTAGTTATTGATGAAAGTGGCAAACATTTCTGAAGATAGAATCTTGTAAGGAAACGTTCTTTGCAGATTCTGAAAGTAAATTCATTTCCGACTACAGATATATCAAGAGAATCTATCATTAGTTAACAAAAAGATAATACATATGCAATAAGTTTTCATTTTTAGAATAAAAAAGCAATATTTTGATACATATTTAATATACGGAATCTGCCATCATGAGTAAACAAGAAAATAAAATGTATGCAATAAATGAAAGACATTCTTTTCATGTCCATTCATTATTCTGAATGTATAAGTACTTGTTCAGAAAGTATATCTAGAGTCATTATAAACTCAGCCAAAAGTTTAGAGTGGGATTTTAAAAAAAAGAGGATTTATTTAGGCTCAGCTCCCGTATACGGCCTCCGCCAAATTGGCGAGAAATTTGGCGATAAACGGTAATTTCTGGTTGCCGTCATCGGCTTATGTATTCTTTATGGTAACCTTAAACCTTAGAGCATATTCAGTATTTTTATGTGTTTTTAGAAGGAGCAGCTCACATATACAACTATTAACTTTTATAAACTATGCTTTTAAAATGAAAAAAATATCAACGTTTTCATGAGAACATATTCAGCATAAAATTAAGAAATCATTTTTAAAAATCGGAGCAAAAAATAATTTCGTCATCATCATTTAATATTAATTTTGAGCATTTCATTATACTTAAAAGCAAGTGAGCATTTCATCATGCTTCATTATACTTATAATTAAATAAATCGTTTCATTTGGATCTTTATCATAAATATTTCAATACCCCTCCCTCCGACTTACGCTCGTGTATTTTGTCAGTCCTAGGATTAACCCTAAACATGGCTTCAAAAATTAGTCAATAATCACAACATTTATCTGAATTATTTAAAATAAAAAGAGGGGGCATCTCCACCCCCCTGACTTATAGTCTCGTGCATTTTGTCAGTCTTAGAAATAAGCCTAACGTGGCTTCAAAACTTCCGGTTAAGAATAACAACATCCTAAACACGCATTATTGGCGACTTCTTGGCGAAAAAATGGCGCCACTAGGCCGTATACGGGAGCTGCTCCTTTATTTATTTTACAGAGTTGAAACTTGCGTTAAAAACTACGTTTACCATATGAATCTCGGAAGTGTAAACAAGAAATAACCGGTGGAATCACCATACTCAAGTCAACCTTCAGGAGTCCAATCCCAGGGAAGCTCACATCAACCATCATGACGCTTTTGTAAGTTGTGCTGTGATTGTACTCATTTTATCAAATTCATTAGGATATAAATGTAATCAATGCCTTTTTTTTTGTATACAAAATTTGATATTTTATTTCTACAAAATTTTTCAATTCATATTTGATTATTATTACATTTCAGTTTCGAAGGTTTTCATGAGGCAAGGAACATATGTGATGAAAGAAATTTTACTATAACCGTAACATGATTTTTTCTAATATTTATTTATGAACGTGCATTCCACTCCTTTCCCCTCTTCCTCTGTTTCGTATCCAGGGTTAGTATACGTATGATAAATTAGAAGCAGAAAGAGACGTGGAGTGCAATATGTACGTACACGATTTATAGTAATGTTGTTAACATTCGTTCCTTTTATTATTGTTTGTCATTCCAAAATTTTCATTTGTAGCAACTTGCATATTTTTATGGATTTATGTTTATGAAATTACTGCAATTTCATATAATAAATAAGTTAAACACTGGGTTTTGTTATACTGACGTGTATTTGTTAATATAACCGGTTTTTGAAATTTCTCTCTTTCATCATTTTATAAAAACTTTCTAGATATAATACTGTTCCCAACTTTGAAATATCATATTTTAAGAATAGCTTATTTTGCTTCAAAAATATTTATCAGAAAAATCTGTTAACATATTTTTGAAACTGAAAAAATCTTGGACTATTTGAATGTTTCGTCTTTAAAAAAATTAACGATTTTTTAAAATTTTTTTTATAGATTTTTCTACTTGCTCTTGTTTATTGCAATTTTATGCAAGAAATATTTTACCCGATAGAATTCGCAAAACATAGAGCGATCGCAAAATAAAAATCAATATAAATTGAAGTAAGATTTAAAAAATTGCTATTAATGTATTAAAAATTAAAATATTTTTTTATCAGTTGATAAACTATTTTTCTTGTATTTTATACAGAAGTAACATTTTTCCTTGTCTGTGTATTTTTTCTTACTTTTTAAAATTTATTCAGAATTGCATCTAAAATAAAGTTTTGTTTATTGGTATTAATCTTTCTATTGATCAAATGACTGAATTGGATAAAGAAAATTGGCATTTTTTAAATTGTGAATTCACTTTGCATAATTGGTCATTTTAATTTACGTAAAAGTCATTTTAGGGCATTAAATGCATTAACATAAGACTATCTCTAATATTCATGGTTTTATTCAGATTTCTGTTGGTAATTTAAATATTCTTTTTTTTTTAATCCCCCCCTCTCGCTTCATTCTTCATAGATATGTACAAATATCTTTTCTAATTACTGGATTCGATAATTTTAAGATAAACTGCAAATTTAGCTCATTTATTTAGCAAGTTGCTTGAGTTTAATTTTAATACATGTCTGATAAAGGCTTTTATGCTGTTACAGTTTATTATGTCAAACGAGTTTGCTGTTGTTGAGCTTTTTGCCAAGTCTTATTTCTGGTTGTAGGGACTAATGGAATAACACAGCTGTTATTTTTGAATGGTTGAGAAGCTAGCTGCTTTCCCTTTAAATAGTTTATTCCTTTTAAATAGCCTGTCTGTCATTTAATTGCTGATATATAATAATACTTTTTATTAAATACAAATCTAATTTAATGGTTAAAATTAGAAATTAAAGTTTTCACTGATAAGTGATTAACAATTAATTCTTTATCTTCTAATAAAAATGTTAGTCGTTTTGAAGAAATTTTACTTATTTAAAATTCTTGAGAAGGGAAATATTCAACACATTAATGGGTTATTAGAATATAAAGATAATTTATTAATGAGTAAATATTTTTATCCGTTATAATATATATACACACATCCCAGTGACATTATATTGAATGTTGTTACTTTTAAGAATTTTATTCAGAATTTGTATGACAGAATATTTAAAAATTAGTCACTATTTAAAATATCGTATTTGAAATATTTTATTTTAACATCCTGTCATTCTAACTATTATGTATACACCTTTCAAATAGATATTGTTTTATGTCTCATATTAGATTATGTGAAAAATTATTACTGTAAAAGAATCTAGTATTGAATATATAAATACATGGAATCTATCTAGCAATTCAGTTTGAATTCTTTTAGTTTGTTACATTCTTCTGGTTACGAGTAGTATTCTTTGATAAAATGTAAGCAAAGTAATATTGAATAAATTTATGCAAGAAAGGAATAATAATAATATAAGAAGTTTCTCGCAACCCTCTTAGCGTTGACATAAAAGAGAAATAAATTCATTTGCACTAAACTTGAGTATTCTTTTGTGATAATTGGATAAAAAAAATCTTGCAATTTACAGTAAAACTAGTAAATAACAGATTTCACAAATATTATTTTACTTTATGGATATAACATTTCACCCAAGAAATGCAGTATTGTATATGTATAATGCTTGCATACATATAAAACTTCAAAATGAAATTGAGCTAAACCAATATAAACTTCTTTTCATTTATAGGATGAACAGAATGATAAGAGTAATAGTATTATCTTTATGTTGTGTGAGTATTTTTGCTCACCAGCAACCTTATCAAGCTCCTCCTCAACCTGCTTATCAACAACAAGTACCACAACACGCTCAGGCAGCTGGTGTACCTCAAGCAGCTGGTATACCTCAAGGTACTCATCATGTTCATCAAGGCCAGCAGGCTAATTTACTCAGAGATAAAGCTCATGTTCAAGATAGAGAGTAAGTAAATTGAATTCTTTTTTGGTATAAATTCTGTATTGGTTTGTATTCTACTTTTCAAAGTCCTTAAATTCAGTTTCATTAATTGGCAAGATTCTCCCCTCCCCAGCAACATTAAATTCGTTTAAAATTGGGAAGAAGTGTATGAAACAATCTTGTCAGTAGATTTAAGGCTTATCTTGTACAAATAGCTTAAAAATTATGACAGCTGAAATTGACAATATCTATGACACTAAGCTATAAATAATATTGAATTAAATTCAAGAAATTGGATTTAATGTCTACGATGCATTTTTGTGTTGGGTTATAAAATTGTTCTATATAATAATCTGGTCTATTTAATTTTGTAAATAGGAGTTTAAATTGGTGTTAAACTGTTTGTAAATATGTTATAGTAATGTGTATATTTATATTCCTTAAAAAATTTTTTGTTTAAGAAAAAAACTTACTTAACTGTAGTCATTTTATGAATGAATTTTTTATTTAATTTCCAATAATCAAAACGCTCGATCTGTGAGGTTTTGCCTCTGGGATAGCACAGAATTAAATATACCTGTATAACAACGCAGACTAAAAGGTCATGTGTTAGACTATATTTTTGTTCTTGTATCTGAAATACATAATATTTGAAGATGAGAATTAAAAATAATTCTGTTTTAGTTTTTCCATATATATTTTTTACGGTTTTACTCTTTTCATTAAATTATAATGAGAATGGAAATTTTTTTTTTCTTTGCATTGGACATAAATTTATATGAATTTGACTTTTATTAAAATAATAAACCAAAAACTTCATTTTTACACAGAGGGAAAATAAAATGAATAAATATGATAAATTAATAAACCAGTAAGAATAATTTGATTTGAATTTAATCCCTTAATTTGCAAAATTCTGTTGTATCCTTTTTAGATTGCAATTGTAATAATGTTTTATTTTTTGTTACAGTGTGTGTGCATTAAAAAAAACAAAAACACCTTAATTTGATATTTTGCTATGTAATCTCTAGAAACTATGGTGTTTTTATATTTGGAATTTTATAAATCCACTGATGATAAATATTTACAAATAGTGTAACAAATGTTTGTTTTTAATTATAAATTTGTATCCATATTTATTAACTTCAAAATTTATTACTATTTGAATTTATTCTTATAAATTATCTAGTTGGCTTGCATGATAAAATTTAAAATATATATTGTAAAAACTTTTATAACCTTGATTAACTGCTGATGGATTAACATAAGTTGTGAATTGAAAGTCCTCATTTCTTTCTTCCAATACTTGTTTTTTAGCAAAATGATATATAAAATATAATTTTTCACTATAATTGACATTTTCAAATTTATTCGTCGTATAGCTGTTATTGTCAAATGCTGTAATAACAAGAGTTTTACTGTATGAAATATCAAATTTAAATGAAATAGTTGTTTATATCTTTTGCTGTCTTTTTAGACATATTAAAGAACATTTGCAAGGTGTAGTGAATCAGCCTGATGTTAGCAAAATGTCAGAAGAAGAGCTTCAATTTCACTATTTTAAAATGCACGATAATGATGATAATAACAAGCTTGATGGTTGTGAATTAATCAAATCTGTTCTTCATTGGCATGGTATGTTTACAAAATTCTTTCTTTTCTCAGGCTTAAAGTACTATACCTCAGTTTTCATAATTCGTTTTGCATTAAATTCAAATTTACTTTAAGTTTCACTATTTATAATTTCTCTTTTTCTATTTTTTCAAGTTCAATCAAATGTTTTTTACCAAAATGTTGTAATGACGTTTTTCTAAACTTAGCTGTAACAAATGTTCACATATAAACATTTATTGTTCTAAGATGCATTTCATTATTCAGTACTCAGTGTCAATTCTACATATTTTAATAGAATATCTATCTATATTTCAGTTATTAGCACATTCTCAGCTTTGTCTTTCTGTGTCACTTATATAGACATAATTCATAAATTTTCTATCTTGCTTTCATAAAATTGTTTAGTCTCTTTATTTTATTTGGTTGTTACAGAATGTATTATAGAGTCTACTTGATAATTATTTTTGTGCTGCTAAATTGCAGAAAATAAAGCTTAGCTACTTTGAAAAATGGTGTGCTTTTAATAATGTTATTGAATATATTGACTTAAAAAAATTATAGAACACTCTGTCCTAAAATATGAAAAATGTTTAGGTCTTGGTTTTCAATTTTATATCAGTGGAAAGCAATCTAATAGTTAATTGTCCTTTCCTTGTCTGACTAAAAATATGGAGAAAAACATAGCTATAAAACTACAGTCAAATCCCTATATAATATATTATATATAATATTATAATTTTTCAATGAATTTTGATTTTTTTATAAGAAATAGTTTAATATATCAATTTCTCAATCTTTAAAAAAATCTTTGCTTAAATTATGTATGCTTATACTATATTATAAAAATTCTTATAAAATTCCTGTTTTGCTTTATCTTATATGAAGTATTTTAAGGAAAAGAACTGTAATTATCAAGGGGAAAAAAATTGAGTCTGAAATTTTGTGTCATCGCCATGAGTTAGACTCCCGAAAAATAAAATTATTGAATTCTGTATTAATTTATGAAATGGTAACTCAAAATCTCTGAATTAAACGGACGAAATTTAGTATGCATTGATACTTAAAATGAATTATCTTAATATCAAATTTCCAGATTTCTGTCAAATTGAATAAAATCTATTAATAAAAAATCGTTTTGTATCCTGTTCACTTGTACTTGGATATGCATAATTTCAAAATGCTGAGAACTGTATTTGTAAAATTTGATGCACAGTTTTAGCAGTTAAAAAAATTTAACTTTTTAGATCAAATCCACTGACTATCTGTCAATGGTACATATGGTCAGTGGTGCTCTGACTTGCTTGCAACTCAAAGATGCAACAAATTAAGAGAAATAAAATTTAGTAAATAATCTTGTTATTAAAATGTACTATTGGTTTGATTTGATCTTTTTTACTATACTGAAAAGCACAATGCTCATGCTTGGGCGATGAAAATAAAAATCTTCGTTTTGTTCCTTGTTTGACTAATGACCCTAAATTTTTATGTAGGAGGAAGCAATGATATTACTTTTATTAAGGAGTATTCTAGAAAGTTCTGGGGAACTTTCACTACTGAGTTGGAGTGTATTAAGCCATTTCTTGAAATTTGTCTGAGTGATGACCTACTTTTGCCTTTTGTTGAAACTTTTGAAAATGACTAATACCAGTCTAATATTTGCATTTAAAATGTTCTGCTTTTGATTGAGTTCAGATAAAGGAGGAAATAAATTACTGAAAATAACTTACTAAAACATTCTAGAAAATAAATAACAGATTAAGTTACATACTTTTTAAGTGAGATTATAAATTTGTTTTTAAAATCTTGGAATGTATAATGATTAGATCTTTAATAAATTATGTATTATTAAAAAATATTGTATTGATAGAGATGGAGAAAAATAGCAAGCATGGGAAAAAAATGTTCTGCATTGTTCTTGCATCAGAAAGATGCAAGATGTTCTCAGAGAGTATAGATTTATTTTGTGGAGTATATGGATGATAGCCATATCATCTTTGATTTCAAGAATTTTAATGTCGGAGATGAGATTTTCTTAAAAAAATCCTTTATTTGAAGACAAATTTACAAAACTGTTGAGTTTTTGAAGACTATTTTCATTATTTCACATGAATTGGTTTCTGTTGAAAGGGAAATTGTTATTCTTGAAAAAATTGATAAAGGAAATTTAAATTAAATATTTTGTTTTATAACATAGTCTATAACTACATAAAACAATCGGATGGAATCCATTCATTAAACATTACTAAAGAATTGAGAATATCATTCACCCAATCAAAATATTGCATATTTGTGGAACAAATGGCTAAAGAAATATTCATGAAAGACATAATTAATGATTTGGTTGCTTGATGTCTTTATAGAAAATGAAATTTATTTTAAAACAGAAAATAATTGAAATTGAGTATAAAGCTAATGTACTTGTTAAATAAACCAGAAACTTTCTATTAGTATCAAAATTTGATGAGTTGGAAAAAAATTATTAGCGAGAAAATTGGGAGCATTTGGAATAAATTCCTTGAATATATGCAGAGTTTTTTTTTAAATAAAATTAGCATGATTTTTATATTTCAGCTTTGTTTACTTATGTCTGTAGCCTTTTCTTGTGGTCGTTTTCATGGAATTGAAATGTTAATTTTTCTTAATACCAAGCAGAAATGTGATGAAATATTAGATATGCAATAAAGCTGCTTTAACGTATTGGCTGCTCCACTGAATTTCTTGCTGTGTAATTTATATGGGCCTGCTGGTCACTAGTAACCTCCATTGCAGTCAAGGTATTAATAAGACTTTTCAAACAAAATTTATGTGTTTGTGTAATATATATATCTATATCTATACTTATAAATAAAGCTCGGTGTGTGTGTGTTGGTGCTCTACAGGCCAGGTCATTTGACCTACAGCTACCAAATTTGGTGCCTGTATACCTTAGAGGTCGGGAATGTTAACCTGGGGTCCCTTTTTTTTGAATTTTTAATTAGTTTTTAATTAATAATTAAAATTCTAACTTTCACACCAAAAAAAATTTTAATTTTTCCCATCGCCAAACAAGTAAGGCTTTAAATTTTTTCCCCAACAGTAATAAGGCTAGGGTTAACATTTTTCGGCCGATTATTTCAAATGATTATGTTTATTTTCTTAATGTTTCATGCATTTAAAATTAAACATTGTTAATTAATCCATCTTTCAGATTCATTCTGTAGTACTTTTGAATTAAAATAACACAGAATAAAAGAAATTAAAAATGTCTAATCTGCATAGCGTTACCCCAACTGGCGTAGAAAAATTCACGCATTTGCATTACCTTAACTGGCGTTGAAAATTCACGCATGCGCATTGTGTTCTGATTGTTGACAATATTATCAACGGATGATTCTTGATTTAAATTAATTTTAGGTTGGTTGCATGCTTTTGTAATTAAATTGTATTTATGTTAGTTATATATTTTTTGTATATGCTTATAGTTTTAAGTACATCGTTTTTTAAGTAGTTTTTTTTAACCTGTTTCCAACCGATTATTTTAAACGATTCATTTTATTTTCTTAGTGCTTAATGCATTAAACATTGTTAATTAATCGATCTGTTCGTGATGAATCTGAGAAAAAAATTTGTTGATAAATTCTTGAGATATTATATAAATTAAGAAATTCTTTGGTGCCCATAAAGTTTAAAACGCTCAGTGTCTCTGTTATCAGTAATTATAAAAAAATGCTTTGGTTCAGTAAAAAATATTATTATATTAACTGCAGATTAATTCTTTCCACTTTAATTTAAAGCATAAATTCTACGGGAGCTAACAGAAAATTAGAGAGATACATATTACGTTATGACTGACTGAAGGCCTTTATAATATTATGAGTGAATTATATGACTATCAAAATTTGAAGTTTTAAAATATTTTGAAGAATCTATTAAAGTAGGAATTGTGTAAAATATTTAATTATTAAAATTTTAAACGAACATTAAGATTGACGAACCGGCTGGTCGCCAAAGGCGGCTAGTATATAATATAACATTTTAAATAATAGTTTCAATATTGATGAAACATATTCAGCCATTATTGATGATATTTTATTTTTAAAATTGGGTACTTAATACTTAGTTCATTTCATAACGCATAGTTCCATTATTAAATTCTATCGTATGCTAGTTCTTATTTTTTTCTAAAGGTTTTTAAAAAGTACTTATAAGATAAAATTTGACTACTCGCTCTGAGCAAGTGTTTATGCTAAAACATTTAATTATATTGCAAATTCTCTATTTTCTAAAATTATATATCTGTGTATTGAATTTTTATCCTAAGAAACCTTTGAATTCAGTTTGTAAACATTTGATGTATTATAAAATAAACTAGCTGTGCATGACTATAAGAAATTGCATATATTTAATTGCTTGCTTCTGTTTCTTAAGTTACTCAGCAATTAGTTACTCTTAGCTGCAAATTTGTATTGATCATTGTAAAAGGTTTATTTTTATTTGGGTTGCTTTAAAAATTATTTTAATCAGAAAATTCTTAAAGAAATTAGTAGGGCATATTTTTAGTTATTCAGACAGATTAATCATACTTGTAAATATCTGATTAGAAAAATTTCTTTTAGTTTTTGAATTTTCTATTCTAAGAAATTAGCAAGTTATACTGTTTTTCTTCCTAATTTTTTGGTATTTACACTTAAGTATTTTAATTCTTATCTAAATATTGTTTGAATTTAAATATAAAAGTACTTTGTATCAAAATCTTTAACATAATTTGACAAAGCAATACATGTAAGTTGTGATATGCATTTAGAAATATTTGAGTTACATATTTCTATATTTAAATTTTTTTTTAAATGAATTTTTTTGTTATACCAATGCCTTAAGTTTTAAAGAAAATTCTAGGTCTATTTTTTAAAACATTATTTAAAATTGGTTTAGTTACCAATTGTTTTGCATGAAATTTAAAATGTTTATAATTTTATCTAATATTTATAAACTAATTTTTTTCAATGTCATTCTTGGTAGAATAGAAAATACTGTTTTTTCTCCTTCTTTATTAATAAATTAAAAGAAAAATGTTGATGTAGAAAAAAATTACCTTAACCTGAAATATTTCTGTTTAAATTTCTTAACTATAATATAAAAGGACTTCGTTAAATTTCATTAATAGCAAACAGCTATAACTGATGTAAATAATTATCCGAGTTGACTGTAGAGTAACCAACCACGATAGGTTAAGCATCTCAAGAAAATTATCAAATGTTTTTTCATATGAATATTAATTCTCATTTGTGTTGCTTTCCTTTTTATCTACACAGATGATCACCTTTTATTTTATAAATGTTTTTATGTTAATTCAAAAAAAAGAGTCCATATGTTTTTGAATTTTCTATTATAGGAAATTAGAAGGAAAAACTATATTCATAACTTGCTAATCTTTTGGCATTAACATTTTAGTATAATTTTAATTCTTATCCAAATATTGTTTGAATTCAAATCTTAAAATACTTTGTATCAAAATGTTTGACATAATTTGGTAAAGCTATGTACATAAGTTGATATATATAAATTTAGAAATATTTGATAATCATATTTATATATGTAAAATTTTTTTAATAAGTTTTCTTGTTGTATACAATGCCTTTAAGATGAGATGTTTTTAAGATGCCATTTCAGATGTTTATGGATTATTTTTATCCGTTTTGAATCGTAACATGTCGGTGATTTAATTTTGGTTTATTCGTTTTAAATGTCATAATTTAACTCTACATTTTTCAGTATTTATAATTAAGGCTTTATTTTTTTAAGGAAATAAAGTGATGGGTTTTCAGAAAATTAAATCAATAAATAAAGTGAAGTGGTATTCATTTTCATATATAAAATATGCTAGATAATTTATCCAGATACCTACTCGAATCCTGATGCAACAATTTATTTTCTTAAAAATTAACGATAAAACATTTTTCACTGGTAGTCAATTTCTAAATCATTTACATAATTATATTTTATGTTTGAATCAGTAACTGTTCTTCAGAACAAATCATTTTTACATAATTCTTCAGTCCTATTTGTCATATATAGTAAAATATATTTTGTGCTTCTGTTCAAAATGTAAATTAATTTAGTCAGTTTTGATGCTGTCTACAATATCTTTATCACCTTGAGGTAAATTGCCAATGAATGCCAGTACTTCTTTGAGGCAGTGGATAATTGATCTAAAATAAAGGAATTCAAAGCTGCATGCTTAATTGATTTTGATTGTAAAAAAAAAAAAGAGTAACTTTTTTTTGTTTAAATTTTTAGTGTTTCAAGAATATTTTATTGAGTTGTAGGTACTGTCATATGAGTAATAAGTATTACTTAAATATGAATAACAAAGACTGTGTGTAAGAATTTTATTTTGATATTCTTCAAAAATTCTTTAGTATCTAATGTTATATGAGCCCTATTTCTTATTTTGATTATTTTTCTAATTTGATATGCATTTCTTTCTCTCTCTGTTTCTCAATAGCTATTCGTAAAATATGCATCCTGTATTTTTTGCATTGCTGTTTGAAACTTTAAACTCATCTGATAATTTCTTTTACAGTTGAAGAAAGCAATGCAATGGGAGCTAATGCCCCTGAGCAAGGAACAACAAAAATTTTTCAAGATAATGAACTGGCTCTTATGATCGATCCGATCCTGGATATGGATGACAAAAACAAGGATGGTTTTATTGACTATCCAGAGTTTGTTAATGCACAGAAATCTAGAGGATTTTAAAGACAAATTTGTGATTTTTATCATGTCAAAAAAATTTGAATCTCATCGAAATGCATTTATATATATTTGACTTAGTTTTATTCAGTATTGTTTTTTAGATTATTTGTTTTGGTTTTTAGACAAAAATGAACTACTTATTTGCATGTGAACATTATTTGATCAATTACAGATTTCTATGAAAATTTTAATCATGATATGGACATTATAGTTTTTAATGTATTTTCAAACATTCCATTCAAAATGAATTTCATCATTTTAATAAACTATCTATTTTACATGATTTTGCAGTTTCTTGCTTTTTATTTAGTTTTTGTAATAACTTTCATATTTTGAACCCTCAACCCTTTATTTTATTTGGCTTTTATTTTCTATTCATTTGTTATAAGCAACAAGAAAATATTAGGTCTACCGGAAAGTTCTGTCCGCTCCGGTTACAATCATAACTGGGGATGAAAAGTGGATTACCTATGAAAACGTCATAAGAAAAAGGGCATATTGTGAACCCGGAAAACCTGCCCCCTCTACCTCTAAACCGAAGTTGAGCCTGAACAAGAGAATGTTGTGTATATGGTGGGACATTCGAGGACCAATACATTTTGAGCTGTTGAAACCAAACGAAAGGCTAAATTCGGAGAGGTACTGTCAGCAATTGGATAAATTAAAAACAGCACTTCAAGAAAAGAGGTTGGCGATGTTCAATAGGAAGGACATCATACTGCTTCATGACAATGCCAGGCCACATGCTGCTTTGGGGACTCGTCAGAAAGTCGCAGAGCTAGGCTGGGAAATTCTGTCGCATCCACCATACTCCCTGGACCTAGCACCATCTGATTATCACTTGTTTCTGTCCTTACAAAATTTCTTGCAGGGCAAACAATTCAAGAACGAAGAAGATATCAGACAAGCACTGATTCAATTTTTGGCCTCTAGAGATAAGACATTTTTTAAAAATGGGATATATAAATTGCCATCACGCTGGCAAGAAGTCATAAATAATGATGGCAATTATATTATTCAATAAAATTTATCCAAAGTATTAAAAAATGTATTACTTTGTTTCATTCTAAAACGGACAGAACTTCCGGTAGACCTAATATGTATCTCTATTGTAAAATCTCCAAAGTGGTGAACAGTAAAGTGTAAAATTTGCATATGCAGTGCTGGGATACATTTTTAAAGAACTGTGCTAATTAGCTTATAAAATTATTTTTAGGCATTTAAATTGCAACAATTAAGTTAAACTTTGAAATTTTTGTTCCGTTTCTCGCCAATAATTTTTGAAATAATTATCAAATAAAAGTAATTTATATACTAAAAATGTAAATATTTATTTTTCTATTGACATTAATTGTCAGTTGATGTTTTGTTGAATTCTCCCAAATTTTTTAATCAATGGGTAAGTTGTTCACGGTTGCAGTTTTTCAATGTTTTGAAAAAGGTGATAAAAGCTGGAGAAAAATAGAAAAACTGTGTGATGCGTGCCCTCTTCCCCATACATATACAAAAAGAAATGAGAATGAATCATGGCAACAGAAATTGTGATATGAAGGAATTCCTGTTGCTGCCATTTGATAGGCAGTGGAAAAAATGCAAGATCAAAAGTTGCCATTTTTGTGCCAATTGGTTCAAAGTATAGTGAAATATGTAGGCGAAAGATACTTTTTTTTTTTTCTTTTCTCTCCATCTTACATTTATAGGTTGCAAGTTAATTTATCTTGCTTTCAGTTCAGTATGGGTGCTAAGGAAGTGTAGGGAATTATAATTGAATTAGTATTAATATTGATTAATTAGTATTAAATTGAATTAGTAATTTATAATTGAATTAGTGTTAATATTTAATTTGTTCATATAAAGTTCCGTGTAAATTTGTTCCATGTAAAGTGCTTATCAACTAATTTTTTTTCTAATTAATGCAAATAATTTAACATTTACCTTATGCTTTGTATGTAATTTTAGTTAATATTTCTTCAATATCGTATTTTAAAAGTTTAAGATTGTTTCTTTTTTAAAATTTTATATTATGATCTTATTCTCTCTTGACTGCCTTTTGGGCTACTCATTCTTTCATTGGCAAGGAACATAATCATTCTATCCATATATGTTGATAAAGGAACTATAGAATAAACACTATAGAATGGGGTAAACACAACATATTAATTTCAGAGAAATACGGTGACTCAATAGTACAATTATTGCTCTAGGAAGGAAAAAAGTAAGTAGAAGGTTAATTGGCTATTTTGAGCTGAACACAGAATCCTCTAACATCATTTTTTGATTCGATTCTTATAATTAGACATGCACTAAAATTTTTTAGATAACTTTGTAAATGGATAATTCTGATTATTTTTTTTTAGTATATCAAAATATGCATCTGTGCACAATCATTGACAAATTTTAAAATGTTTGGAAAATTAATAGTTGTATTTCTGTAGGATACAAATAGACATCTTCTAGTTTAAAATTATTTCTTTTTGCTGTTAGTAAAGGAAATATGCCGTTAGCTATATAAGCTGTATGCTTATATGTATGAATATTACATACATACTAGTTTACATGAAAAGCTGTAGAATCTGAATTAAAAAAATTAAATGGGTGTTTCAGTATTTTGCTTCGATGTTAAGTTCGCTTCTGAAGTCATAAACTGATTTTTTTAAACACTATTCAGTTTTTCTTTCTTCTTGTAATAAGAGACTATTTAGCTAGATTTTATCTGTACTTGCAGATACTAAAAGCAGTTTCTACAACATTTATGAATTCATGCATTTTATCTTGAGCATCTTTTTAATAAACAAATCATTCCTATTTTATGGTGTAACTTTATGATATAATCACACGACACATGCGATTACTCATCTATTTATTATTCTTTTTCTCTTCTTTATTATTAGGGTACATCCATGATGTTTCCGATTCCATCTTCCTGTTTAAAATTGGTTTCCTTAATTTGTCTTGATTTACTCATAGTTAATGAAAATCTTTTTAAATGGTTTTAAAAATTAAAAAATTAGTAAAATAATTTCTTTTATCAATACCAACAGTAAAATGAGGTTTCCTCTCTTACCTTTCTTTAGTTCGATTCTTTAAATAAATATTAATTTATTTAAAAGTTATTGCACAATTCAATTAATCCTAAAAAATGTTTTTATTTTAATTTCTAGCACCGCGCTTTGTGGTGTTTAAAAAAAAAAGCATGTAAAAATTGCCAAAATACACGCGAGGCGAATGGACAAAATGCTGCAATTCAAGAAATGCAGTGGAAACAAAAAGTAAATCACTTTTATAACGTAGAAACAGAATATGAAATTTGCGAAAGAACGCATTCATTGTTCAATGAGGGTTTAACTCAATGTGGGTTGAAAATGAAGTTATAAAATTTTTTGCAGACATTACCGGACGAAATTCGTGAAATGACACTGTCTTCATAACGAATGCTATAACAGAACAAAACTATAGAGATGGAATAGCGACATAAAATTGACATACAAAATAAATTATAAAATCAAAAGTGCAAGTTAAAAACAAGCAAATATAGAAAAATACACAAATAATAAACACAAAAGGGGAATAAAGAAAAATAAATATTAAAGGAAAGGATTTTAATAAAGGAATTACCAAACTTATAGTCAGGCGGTGTGTTTGGACAATTTCCGAAAATGTTCCACCTCCATATGTTCCAAATGATAGAAATTGTATGGATTAATATCTGGTGAATATTATAACTCGTGAGATGTTCCAGGATAACGATTTGGATATATAGTTCCATTAAGAAGAATGTTAGTTACATCACATAAATACTGCATTTAACAATAAAAAAAATATTTATGTGTGAATTTAATGGCACAGAAGATATTTTAAAAAGAAGTGGAAGCCACATTGAATAGTTCCCTTTTCTTCTCTTTTTCGTTGTTGACATTCGGAGTGAAATCTGGCAAGATCCGTATAATTGAATTCAGTTCATATTTATAACTTAATTAAATGCACAAATTATCTATATGTGTGAGTGTAATGATATTTTAAAATCTAATTTATATCCTAATTAATTTCCAAAGTTTTATCTTAATTTAGCCCATATTAAATTCATTCTAAAATTCTCTCTTATTTCCTGATTCAATTCCGCCTTTTTTGTATTTAATTAATGCAGCAAAAGCTCTATAAAGAGGCTTAAATCAACAGTTCCCACACTCAGAGTGAAGGGATAAAAATCTGCAAATCTAAACTAATTCTTTTAAAGGTACCTAAATCGACACTTGTAAAGAAATCCTTCTCAGAATCTTATGGTATATAATGACCGTAGATAAATATTTCTGCCATTTTGCTCTTGTGTCGTGCTGTGGATTGAGATGCCTCGTCGCGTCTTGCTTGTTCATAGATTTTGCCACCCGGGATGAAATAATAGCGAATTTAAAAAAAATCAAAGATCTCTCTTCGGCCATGGTCCTGCTTCAAAGACATGTGCTTTATATATATATATATATATATATATATATATATATATATGGTAATATATTATAGTATGTAACCGTACATAAATCTGTTTACAATTTAATTTGTTAATAGTGGATTATAATAGTTTGAACTATATTTGCTTGAATATATATATCTTGAAATTAGTAGAAGTATGAAACTTTAAGAAACGATACTGCTCGGAGAAATTTAGGAAATCAAATACCTTTATTGATATATATATATCTACATGAAATGTCAGGTAGGTTTTTGCTATATAAAAAAGAAGTTAATTCAAAAACACCAGAGTGACAAATCTATACACTTTCCAAGGGGTTTTCTTCATCTTGTAACCAGATTCAAAGGCAACAAAAGGTAACAATTTAAACAAAAAATTCATGGAAAACAATTGCTCGTATAAAGAAAAAAACTCGAAAATAATTCGTTAAAATGAAATGCAATTATTTCAAAACCATTAATTACCTTGCATACTTAAATAAAAATGCTCACATCTTGCTTTCTCTGCAGTTACAAACATCTTTAACTTTACATTAAAAGGCGTTAAAAATACGTAATACGAAATGAATACATTAATTCTAAATGCATATACATTCCTACATTTTTTTTACAATGTAATACAATCTGTTCGATTCTCTTCAGAGGAATTTACGTCAGCCAGAAGTTTTTGGCTTGTGCAGGGTCGTCCAGCCACTCCAGCCTAGGATTGCTTTCATAACCAATAGCTAAGTCGTTTGTATTTGTTTCCTCCAAGGGTACGCAGCAGTGATTGTCCACGGAGCCGAAACCACCGTTTTGGGCAATTATCTTGCCGTTCTCTTGCGTCATGCACATGGGCTTGATTTTGTTCACGAGTGGCATCTCCTCACCTTGCAGTAAATTTTGCTTCATTCTCTTCCATTTAATTTCTTGTGTCTTCTTTTGTAAATAAGGTTCGTAGAAGTGAACTATGAGACAGATTATTGCCTAAAACAGCGAAATATCATATCATATCACCTGATCATATTGTTAATTGTTATGATTTTAAGAAATATTAGTCGAAATTTACTTTAATGTGCCCTTTCACATTCGCAACGATGTGAATATTGGCCAACTCACCAAGAAGACATGTCATTCAACAAAGCAAAATAATTTTCAAATCAGCAATAAGTATCCTAAAAGAATTACTCCGTTCATTTGTTTGGGTTATCAAATTGACAGCAGTTTCAAAATGCACATTAGAGTAGATTTCAATCGAAATATTTTACAAGGCACGAATGAATTAATATATGCTTATAATAAATAATAAAATGTGGGTTTGATAGTTGATAACATCACATCCCGATGATTTACTTTCATTTAAATTAGTTGCATCGTATTACCTAATTTATTCATAATTTAAATTGATAAGTTCATGTGCCGTCATAGTCACATGATAAACTTGAAACATGGTGCACGTACATTTAACCGTACAAACATTGTTTTATGTGTACAATAATATCATGTTTTTTTCCTCATGTAAGAAGTACGATGATCTTACAAATCAGTACCTTGTACTTTATATTTAATATATTACAATTAATATCATTATACTATTGTAGGTAATTAAATTTACAAATGCCAATTAAATAATGACGATATATTTATTTTATATTTTGAACATATGCATCGCTTAGTAGATTTGTAGAACTTCACTTCGAAGATTTGACAAATGTATTAGCAATTACTAGATAACTCTTAAATATGGTGGTCTTGTTTTGTTAACATATAAGAAGTGTATCATAGAAATTTTAAATTCGTAGAAAATATGTAAGTGATTATTTAGAATAAGTAGCAATTATTAGTATACTTGAATAACAAATTAGGGCAGAAAATTCATTAATAATTTGAAAAGAGATATAAATACATGAACAGACCCAAATAAAAATTCTAAATATTGTACTTTGTAATATTTTGTAAAGCAGTGTTTAGTATAAGTAACAAATATTTCATCAAAAATGGATCAAAGAAACTCAGTTCTCATTATTTTTTAATATTAGTAAAAATTCGTCATGATAAATGCATTGCACTGACAGTATCTAACTTGCTATTAAAATGCATTGCACTGATAGCATCTAACTTACTATTTATATTTCTGTGCATTGCTGCCATGATAGTAAAGTCATCAGAGATTCAATTTTAAATTAATAATTGCATTCTCTGTTTATGTAAAAAGGTTTTTAATTCAGAAGTTTTTAACTAAAATTTAAACTGTCTTTCATTAAGATTATCTAGTTAAATTCGTATCAGAAAAAAACTTCAAAATTATTTTTTGAAATTACAGAAAAGGAGTAGCTATTCGGAGAGTTAAAAATGAAAGAAATGTGCGAAAATTACTGTAATAAGTGATTTCTTGGTCAAAAAAATGATTAAAATATTATCATGTGAGAACGTGATCCATGTTGTTTTGGTTTGCTGTTTTTGAAGCCTCAAAATGTAAGGGCAGAAAATTGGCTATTTGTCGCTTTTGAGGCACCAATTTTTAGCTTTTAGGGTTATTAGAAATTGATAAAGAAGGTTGTCACATTTGGCGACTTATCGTCAACAAAAAGTTACATCTTGTCACGAATATCCTCCATATAACGGATTCCTCCTCTTTACAGTACGTCAAAATTGTCTCAATCTCCCAACACTCTCATAGCCATCCTGGATGGATACCAGAAACGGTAACAAAAGGCTTTTAGAGGTTGCAATAAAAATTACATTTGGTGAGAAATCGCTCCAAATATTTCAACTTTGGTGACCATACATTAATCTTAAGCCTAATTGTAATCGTTATGATTTTCCTACGAAAATTTATATTCATATTTTCCAAGACAATTCTCTTCCAACAAATAATCTTTATACTATCTTGAAACTTTAAAAATTACCTTTTAAATGATATCAATTTCATATCCGTATTGTTTTCACTTAATTTTAATAATATTTTTAATTCAATTTGATATATTTGGTCTAGGAATTAATTCGTGCCGTTTTACAAGAGATAACGTAACTAGCTTACTGTCCCATAGTTTCGTTTGTTCAAACATACATTTAAAACTACTGTTATTGCGCATCTAGTTTAGTATATGCCATTTGGTTTAAGCGTAAACAACAACAATTTTTATTCAACTGAAAATGTCAAATTTTGTACCTGATGAAATATTTTTACGTGGAGTTCTTCTTCATTACTTTAACATGAAGAAAAGTGCTACCGAAAATCCTCGTATTTTGGTGGAAGTTTATGGTGACCATGCTCTAGCTGAGCGAACGTGTCAGAAGTGGTTTGCACGGTTTAAAAGTGGTGATTACGGCTTGGAAGACCAAGAACGACCTGGACAGGCAAAAAAATTTGAAGCTTCTGAAACCTGTTGAAACTATTAATGTAGAACGTTATGGACTTCAGTTGATGCGTTTGAAACAAGCTCTGGCCAGAAAACAACCAGAATGGGATAACAGACATAATAAACTTATTTTTCAACATGATAACGCTCGACCACCTGTCGCAAAACCGGTCAAAACATATGTGGAAAATGTCGGATGGGAAGTCTTAACCCACCCGCCGTATTCACCAGACATTGCTCCTTCAGACTACTACTTGTTTGATAGCATGAATAACGATTTGCTTGGGAAGTGGTTCAATTCTTCAGAAAATATTGAAAAATGGATCTATGATTAGATCGCTTCGAAAAGTGAGGAATTCTTTCGACACGGAATTCGTAAATTGCCTGAAAGATGGGAAAAAGTAGTGGCTAGGGATGGACAATACTTTTGATAACGTATTTATGTATTTTGCTTTTGAAATAAAGCTTTAATTTTTTATTAAAAACCGCACGAATTAATTCCTAGACCAAATACTATCCGAAATAATATTTTATAAGGCTATGGAGTCATCCATCAAAATATTCGATTTCGTGTTTTTTGTTTGTTTTGTTTTTGTTTTTTCATGGGAAACCATTTTTACCAATTTTTTTAATTGACATGAATAAATTTTTTAAGAAGTGTGATTTTTCACACAAGAGAACTGATGTCGACTTACCAATGCGAGGAATATTCCACCATAAACAGTAGTTGAAACTCTCATTCCCAAATTTTCAGTCATTATTCCTGTTGTCACCCCACCAACAAGATTTCTGAAATAGAAGCATGAAGCATTTGTAATAAAAATTAATTTAATGTATGAAAAAGAAAAAGTAAAAAGGATTAGTTTTGATTCAGAGAAAAAAAAATATATAAAGCATAAAGATTTTCAAATCTAAATATTTCTTTCTTATTTTATTATGGTTGTTTTTAAATAATTCAACGCTCTTGTGTAATCAGGAATCAGTAACAATTTGATATATGATAGCCAATTATTATGCATAGTTTGCTATACAAAACAGAACCAACTCCTAACTATTTCCCGAAATAATACTTATAATGCAATAATTAATTCGAAAGCAATAAAATATTTGAATTCTCAAATGCTACCCGAAAACAAATATATCTCACAATATTGTTATGGATATTATCCGGTGGGTGTACAGTGAAAAGGAAGTTAATATGCTGGCTAATGAAAAAAAAAAAAAAAAAAAAAAAAAAAACCTTTATTCCTTGAAAATTTTTGAAAACACGAAGAACAAATTAGAAAAATACAGCCAAGATGTACACAAAGAAAAGTACTTATATACATTAGAAATACACTAAACTGATTTGATGGAGCAAAAAAAAAAATTGATTGTGCTTTTTAAAGCACGTGGTGAATGCTTGCGTATAGTTCATACCTAACATATGGTGAATGTTGAGAGATTGTTTAAGATTTTATCTTGTGTCATGAGTAGCCAACATGTGTAAGAAAAAAAACTTTAATATAAACTTTAAAATATGTAAAATAATACAGATCAAATAGCAAAATCATTTATAAAATATAAAAAGCTGAGACTGAAGAACTAAGGACATCTTTTAAAATGATGCACAAAGCGTGAAAACAACAAACGTGTTGAGAATGGAAATGTGGATACTATATTAGAATGAGGAGAATCGGCATGGATTATATATTAAGGGGTGGGTTCCTCCAATAACAAATATTTATGCGCGGATTGAGCTTGGTCGGTTTTTAATTGGGTAAGAATTGTGCCTAGTTTTTTGCTAGACACACTGCGCCCGAACGATCGTTCGTTGAGTTTTAATTCAGTGCCTCAAACCACTAAATGAATTTTATCTGCCTTTTTAGAATTCCACTGAGTTTGCCATTTTGAGTTGAGAGTGATTCTTCCATTCCTTTTGTTGTCGTTAAAAGTACGAGGACAGTTTAAAACAATAATGGTAGATTTCGCAAACTTCGTCAGCCAGTTCATGGTCAGATATATCATCATGGGAAAGAATGCATTAGCAACACATTAACAGATAACCAAAAGCTGATTAAAGATAACACAATAGCCTCAATTACTGGAAAGTTCGCTCTGTGCTCAACACTTTAAAGAGTGAATTGATGTCACGAGTGAAACCTTTGAATTTTATAGTCTTTTAATAAGGTCTGAAATTTTCCAAGAAAATTTCCAGATCTTGCTTCCTAATAGAGATATCACCATTATTCTTGTATTTTCTTGAACCTTCATTTTCTTTCCAAATGGTATCCAGATCTATCGAGCTTGTCGAGGTCATTGTCTTGACATTAATACAACATTCATTAATAATATCTGTAAATGAAGCGATATTAATATTCCAGCGACGATATTAATATTGCATGAAAGTAACATTATAGATTAATAACAATATACTGGAGTAGTTTCCGATTGCATACTTGTCCACAGTTTTTTTCATTGATCATAAAGAACTTTCAATTATAAACGGGTTAAAAAGTTCAAAATTTGTACATTGCTCATTCAGCAATTAAATATATTAATGCGGAGGCACAAATCGTTGTAGTTTTATAAGAGACTAATGATTTCTTTTATTTTCACTTGCCTAGTACTTTCAAATTAAAAAAAAAACATTGCTTAGTGTTTAGAAAGTTATTTTAAAAAAAAAAAAAAAAAAAAAAAAAAAAAGGTTGCAGACATGAAGACATGAAGCTAGCTTTTAAGAAAGAAAGAAAGAATAATGATGCTTTATTTATTTCACTTTAATAGATGTAAAAAAAAGAATTATTAATTTAAAAAATTAATTATATAAAAGTGGTCATCTGTTATTATGATATTATTGATATTTGTTGAATTAATTTTTCAGTTAAATAATATTTTTTGAGTGGCTATTCTGAAATAGAGATGCATAATCCACGATTTTTTTAATGACAAATAATTTTGCTGTTGTTATTTTTAAATATTTGTTCCTAATATGTGTTATTTCAATCATATTATTAATTAAAAATTATTACTTAGTATTAAATATAAAATTTATTAATTGCAATTAATACTTAATTTACTTATTTAAGTAACGTGTGAGTGAATTAATTTATCTATTTTAGCTTACTCCTTTATTGAAGTAAACCATTTTCTGAAAAATTTGAATTAAATATATATGTCATTTCTTTAAAATCTTTGGTTCTAAATTCTACCAATAGATGGCGCCATTAGTAAACAGAATATATGCAAAGTCATGTCACAAGCAATTAAGAACGTTTTGTAGTGCAGCATCAAATGCGAATATCGGAGAATCAAGGTCACTCTCATAAAGTGAAGCGGCGACTTCACACTTTGCAGTGAAATCACTGCTCTGATAAATTTCAGTGATATGCAATTCAATGATACGATAATTCCAAGAATAACCGGTGCGTTCACTTTTCAACCCATTCACATATTTCTCCTTTTCTGTTTTGACCGAGAGCTTCCATTGGACAGATCGTATCGATTGTTACTTTCCAGTGAAGTCACCGCTCCGATAAATTCACTGATATACAATTCAATGATACGATAATTCCAAGAATAACCGGCCCGTTCACTTTTCAACCCATTCACAGATTTCTTCTTTTCTGTTTTATTCGAGAGCTTCCATTGGACAGATAGTATCGATTGTTACTTTCTATCGTGATCCAAAAGCTGTAATCGAAATATCACCAGTAAGAATATATCAAGGATTTGAATCACACCCCTCTTTGAAAAGTATTGATCACTGGTATTTGTGACTTTATGATATTGGTTACGTAATAACCGCTCATAAAATATTCGTCATCCCTATTCTGAAAGAATTTATACTGCACTATTAAATGATTATACGATAAAAACTTTGATATTGTTTTCTATCCATTATGTACATGAACCATTCTAATGAGACCAATCCCATGATATAAAGGAGCTTTTAACTCTTTAGCATCCAAGCACTTTTCAAGCGGCACTCCCTACGCACGTATTTACTTAATAATTCGATAAACTTAATTTCTGTTATTAGGCGTTCTTATAATTTTAGGGTTTCCTCGAAGTGGAAGATTATTATAAATAATTACTAAAAATAGAATCACATCTACAATTCTTTGAAACAGTAATTTAAGTCATTCCATTTCCTTATTTATATTTACTTGATTTGTTTTATCAATATTCGAACATAAATTTAGTCGTTTCAGTAACTCTTTCCAAGCAATAGATGAATTAAGTGACAGATAGAACGCTCATAATCTTGAATTACAGTTGATAACGTTCTCCAGTTATTACAGATGTCTTTAGTTATTATAGATCCAGTTATTTTTCATTTCCTCTGGAAAATAATGTACAGCAAATAAATAAATAAAATACCGAGTCTTGCGTTTTTCAATAAGTTAGTCAGCTGCGAAGTTGCACTTCACCAATTGGCACTTTTTTTTAAAAAGTAGTAAGTGGTGGAAAATGATCTGACTTCAGCACTCTTAGCAAAAACTCCTTTGTGTTGAGAAGTCTGTTTTTAACGCAAAACATTTTAAATTTATCAGTCATAATGCCTAGTCATAAACCTGAATCACTTATACACATTTGATCACATTTGTTATTGTTATTATTTTCTGATTCAATTATATATGTATAAACATCAGGCTCTTCAAAGATCAGAAGTTTTCAGAGTTTCTACACTTTCATTGCAAGATTGTGTAGTTTGTGTGGAACTTTCTATGCCAGTTGAAGCTTGAATTGTAACTTCTAAAAACGAAACATTTTTTTTTTTTTGAAATTGAGTTGTGACATCCAGAGGGATACTTCCTTGGCATGAACATGATTAGATCTAACAATATTAAACAGTTTATAATATGGATTATCAAAGTAATATATGCAATTTAATTTAGTAGGTGAGGCAAATGACCGTACTTTATGCTTATAATATGTTGCACACTTGCACTAAACTATAATATATCTGCAAACTTCGTATATTTCAAAACCCATCGATTGTTAACCTTAAATTTCTTCCTCTCTTCATTCCATCCCGCTATTACCGTTCAGAAATTTATTTTAGTTTTTGCTCATGTTAGGGTGCAAAGCATCCGCCGCATATGGCCGGCCCTGCACACACACACATTCATCTTTATTAGTAGTAGAGATAAGTTTCAAAACGAATTAAGGTTGGCTTGATTTGGCATCTTTAACTAGACATACTTCAATTTTCTCACGTGATAATTGTTTCCCGATTGCAAAAATCCAATTTTTGGATTTTTTTGTTTTAATATAGCTAGTACAGAATAGAGCTCTGGTGTTAAATGCATTCCAAATTTAAGAGTTATATTTTAATTTTAACAATTAAGATTTATTGTTACTTCTGCTTATGTGATATTTTCTAATTTTACCTCCTTTTTTTCATAGAAATTCTGATTATTTGTAACTGAACATTTAATTTAAATAATTCTAAGAATAGGGATAATAATAATTCTTACCCTAAAGGTATGGAAAAGGATACTAATGTAGAAACTAAGCTGTATGTTCGGAAGTCCTCTGGCAATCCTGAGGCTCTGCAAAAAAAAAAAAAAAAAAAAAAAAAAATGGAAGATTAGATCTAATTTATCTAATGTGCGTTATCATACTGTAATAATATGCGAGTTTTTCCTCCCAGATAATGAGCCAAACTGAAAATTCTGGACCTGAAAAATCCTTCATTTCGAAATGAAAAAATGTTCTTATGTTTAAAAATATTTTGTATCGAAATGATTTATAGCAAAATAAAAAAGCAAGTCCTTGCAAATGTTTTTCAACCAGTTAACTGTTTTTGACGAGTATACTTGTCGTGGAAAAATGACAACATTTTGCATTATGACGAGTTTATTCGTCAGGAGTAATAAGTAGTATCAATTTGCATTTGAATTACAATTTTATTAAAAACTCAAACATATTTGTAAATTTCAAGATGTTTGAAATAATTTGAGGCCAAGTCGAAATCAAAGGAACAAATAAAAGATTATTATGCGGTATACCAAGGTTTGCTCGATACTATTCTCTAACAGCAAATTAAAATAATAAATTAATTTTTTATGTTTCTTTTCGTTTATATACAAAAAAATGCATGTTAGTTTAAGTAAATAAATATATGTAATTATTGAAATAAAAAAATAAAAGTCATTTTATCACAACATAATTTCATATTACACATACTCTGTGTTTGATGAGTGTACTCGTCATCGCTAAATTTTTGCGACACGATTTAGATACGCATTTTCCGAAGAAGCCGAAGTAGTTAAATGGTTAATATTTGCTGTATGATGTGGAATGAGACTAGTCAATTCTCATGGATTTTTTCCCAAATTGATATTTCAAAAAAAAAAGTTTTACTTTATTAAATTTGGATGTACTTAAGCTATACATTAGTTCTGATGAATTGGCAAGGTTGACGTACTGTATATTGTATCAGAAGAACCTGTTTTGGGAAATTAGGAGTTGACATGAATCAAAGTGCACCAGATATGATTATGATTCACTCCTTCATAAAATGCGTTTGAAAATATATCAATAGTAAGAAATAGAAGGAAAAATGAACCGAGTTAAATTCAATCTTATTTATTGCAATCTCATCATTTCTCCGTGTACCTCTCTCCCCCTTAATTAACTTTCCTTCCTCCAGCTAATGCCCTTTTTCGTTGGAAGTCAAAGGGCAGCTGCAAACTTGTCAGAGTCGTGCTATATAATATGTTAGCAATTAAATATAAAAGTAGATTGGTTTGGTTTATATAGATTAACTTCCCGTTTTTTAAAACATCACTAGGGCTATTTTGGGTCGGATTTGAACCGTGGCCAGATGACGCCACCTGAGCTGTCACCCCCTCTCCAAACATCCACACTACATCAGCGGGAGGACGTTCCGCCCCAAGCGATTTAGCGTGCACCATGTCCGCTTACACGACGGGTCTTTGGTGGTAACCGGTCTCGAACCTAGTTCCAAGACTAAGACCTTACCAACAAATCACAGAGCAAACCACAGAGCATCTGCACATATGTTTAAAAAGTACTTTGAAATTTCAAGTCGTTTCTTAAGTACAATTTGCTGCCTTTATGAATGTTTCTATTAAATTGCCACACATAATATTAATATAAACTTGAGTTACTTGAAGCATTGATGTTATGAATGATGAAACCTCATTCGAATGAAATAAGCTTGCTTTGTTCTTATAACCAGACCTACTGTTGCTTTTAGATAGTGTTTATAACCTTAAGTTTTGAAGGTTTTTTTTTGTTTTGTTTCCTATAACTGGTTTTTTTCTTTATTTTCGATGTCATTTTAAAATTACCTGTATTTTTTACACACTGAGTCGTTTAAATATTTTGTCTATAAATCTAAATGCATAGGATGCTCTTCCGGATAAAATTTAAATTATATACGGAACATGTCCCCGAACTTTTTCAAATCCATAAAATGAAATAGAAAGCTTACTTGGCAGCTCTGAGTGCCGCGGAGTAAGAGCAAGAGATGAGGGGACCAGCTCCCAGGCCTTTCAGAAGAAGTCCCGCTACGATCAGTCCAACTTTTCTGAAAAGAGACAGTGAAATTAAAGAAACAGATTGTTAAAATCGTTTTGAAAGACGCAAGTAAAAAAATAAAATAATCACTTTTATTAGCATAAATAATCTTTTATTAAGGATTCGGATATCAAAGCAAAAATTTTAATCAATTTTTAATCTTGAATTAATAGTATACTTACTCAATTAGAATCCAATCACATTCATAAAGTATCCAATTTCTAGCGAATGTTTTAGAATTTTCACATTCATAAAGTATTTAATTTCTAATGAATGTTTTGGAATTTTCCTATTCATAAGGTATTTAATTTCCAATGAATGTTTTGGAATTTTCATATTCATAAGGAATTTAATTTCTAATGAATGTTTTGGAATTTTCACATTCATGAGGTATTTAATTTCTAATGAAGGATTTTGAATTTTCTTTCTTTTGATATTTATAATGGCCTATCTTATTGTATTTAGTATCTCAGACTTTTAGAATTTTTATTTCGTTTTTTAGAATTTTTTTGATTAAAAAATAAATTATTTTTTACACATTAGTACTTATTTCATTATTTTCTACTTCTTCTGTTTCTTTAACATTGATATTTCATCATTTATTATTAATATTATAGAATCGTGGCCAATTATTCTCAGTTGGTGCTTCAGATATTAATTAAAAACTAAAATTCAGTGATTAATTTAATGAAAAATTAAAATATTGTATCGGCATCTGAAATATACAATTGTACAGAATGTTAGAATATTTGTCCAAAACAAAATGAATTTTTAAGAAATCAATGACAAAATTCTATTTTTGTAAATGTGAAATTTGCAAATCGAGTTAGATACACGTGTGTAAAATATATCATCATAAAAAAATATTCTAAGATTTTATAGATTTATTTCCTTTTCACCATTCATCATCTTTACAGCTTTAAATTTCCAGAATCATTTTATTCACTTTGAATATGTTCATCATATATTCTTCTATTCTTAAAGTATACATATTTTTTAAGAAAACAGAAAGGTCTCGAATGGGGTCATATGAAGATGTTATCAAGTTGAAAGTCTATGAGGTTGGTTTGGTCAAGATTTTGAATTAATAATAAAAAGCAAAAATATTTTAAATGCCTCTTTTGTCTTATTATTTTGATTTGCTGTAAACAAGTCGATACGGTAGAGAGAAAATAATAGAGCTGTTATTTTTTAAAATCAGTTTTAACTTTCCTCTTGGGCTCTTCTGGGAAGATAGCAATGTGATTTCTATTTTTAAAAAAGAAGATGGCATCATTTCCATCAAAATGTATACAAAGAGAAAATATTATGATCACCAAAGAAATTTCAGCACAAGAATTTGATAAATCTATTCGTTTTTTGATTTTTAATAAATCTTTTTAAAAAAAGCAGATTAGATTGATATACACCAAGTTCGTAGATTTCTATAAAATTATGTATGAATCCTGTACTCGTCTGCCTGTGAGCATACTAATATAAAAAATATATTGTCTTTTTATGTATACAAGGTAACTCAAAAATACAACGGAAGAAACATAAAATTTTATATACAACTGTAATATCGAAATTATAATCAGTATCAAATTATTTACTACAAAATAAAGTTCAACTCAACTAGCTGGAGAGGTCTCTCGAAAACTTTCCCGCATACTCTCTCATAAAAGTACGCTGAAAGTAGTAAAATTGTGGGCCTTTAATAAAACCACGAATGCCTTTGCATAGCATTAGCGAACAATAGTTAAGAAGTATTTATCTTTGACCTGAATCTAGCATTTTTACTAAATCTAACGTATGTTATTTAATGATTTATTTTTCAGGAAGAGGAGAATTAATCCATGAAATGTAGTAGGCACTCAAGTACTCGAATTTATATTTTGAACACCATTTTTTCCTGACCGATCGAAACCAAAAATTTTCTTTGAACAATAATTGTAGTCCCAAGATCACAGACCAAATTTCCTTTATTTATGTCATTGTGTTTATGAGTTATTTCGTTTACACGTATGCAAAAGTAAAGACCACAAACGATCAACTCTTTGACAGATTTGGTTCAAAATTTGAAAATGTAGATATATTTTTGATACTAACCTTCACGCCAAACTTTTATTTATATTTTAATTTTAGCTTTGCAGTTATTATGTCCACTTTTACAGAACTAAACTAGGAAGTTTTAACTTTCCTCTTGGGCTCTTCTGGGAAGATAACAATGTGATTTCTATTTTTAAAAAAGAAGATGGCATCATTTCCATCAAAATGTATACTGGGAAAACCTTACTTCCTCTGAATAGATTTCGTTCATAATATAATAGAAACCTATAAATGTGGAATACAGTCTATATAAAATTTGAATCATTCAGCTGAAAACAGTTTTGAGGTATCGTGTTTACAGATAGACAGATATAATTTAAAAAGTGTGATTTTTAGACTTGAGGAGTTTTGAATTGGATTGGATTGTGGGGTTTATTGGCGCAAGAGCCAGATCTGGCTATACTGCGCCAAACATTGGATACATTTTCAGGTACAAAGTAAAACATGAGGGAAAGAAGAAAAACAGCATACAGCAACAGGCTGAGAAGAGGAGAATCTGGAAGTCAGACCAGATCACGCGGGTACCTCGGAGTCGTGAAGCCCGTCAGACCTAAAGAAGATATACTCCTGAGGGGCAAGGAATTCTGAAACGTGGAGAGTTGTCAGAATTTTTAGTTCTAGTTTTTCGGCGATAACAATACTTTCACTTTGTATATTTCGCATACGCTCAAGAAACAATGCAATGTATTGTGTAAGAAAGTATAGAAATGAGCAACTCCTCTGGTTCTCTCTTAAATCTGTTATGTCATAGGAATACATTTACTTTCAATTAATGCTTACTATCATGGCAACTGTCATATTAATTTCCAATAAACATTAAATATATTTATCAAAATAAATATATTTTCTGCCAAAACAGGGGGATAGAAAATAAATCGAATTTTTAAAAATTCTTTTGCATTTATTTATTTCCAAGCATTACTTACTTTTTATAAAGTTGCAGAACAGCTTATGATTTAAATTTTATGTTTGCAAATCTTTACACAAATTTTCTAAAATTCGAAATAAACTGGCTATAAATGTTTCAATCTCATGAAGACAGAATTAATAAGACTACCATTATTACGTTATTTTAATATGAAAATGTTTTTATATATTATCATGTTTCTGTAGCAGAAAACTTTTTCATTGAGAAAAATGTATTAGGCTCTCAGAATTTCTATAAATTGAGTGAATCAAAAATTGTTCAAAATGCTCACCATGGCAGGTGGTTGGTCAATTTCTTCCAAATTTGGCACAGTTTCACTTTTATGATAGCAAATTCTCAATGAGAAAGTGTTTTATAAATTTAAATTACATTTTATTTTATTTTTTTAATTTTTTTTTGTTATCTAGAAACCAGTAGAATTTTTGATATTTTTCCCACAATAATTTCTGAACATATTATCGCAAAAGACTATTTTATGTCATCTGCAAATTTAAAGAAAAAAAGTCTTAGGTGAGAAAAATAGCCCCTTCCTTTATGTTCGTAAGGGCGAAAAATTCACTTGAAGCAATAAGCACTCACGGTTGCAGCTGTAGAAACGAACCGGGTCCGATTAGAATGAACGAAACAGTCATGATTAGACACCCTCCACTTTGCAGCAGAAATTCTCCTCCCTAAAAATGTAAATACTATGAGACAGAAATCACACAATTTATGCTTTTATATATGAAAATGAATCTGCAATATATTTGACACTTATAAGTGGATGGTGACAATTTTTCAGATATTCAGATATTCTTGTATTGGAGTGCCTTGGATGTTTGGTTAGTAAGCAACAAATTCAGTTGTGTGGTGGTATGTAGATTATTATGATCTGTGCAGGAAGCAACAAGACGAATGTTGTTGGAAACATTTCTTTAATAATCACATTCACACACTAAACAATTACAAACACAAAGAAAAGACATTCGCGCGCGCGCTTCACAGTTCAGCCTCCCATCTCCTTCTTATTACAATCGCAATGTACTATGGGATGACATATGGGATGGCCTAATCGGGCATCGCCATCTAGTATCCAAAAGAGAAGATAAGAGTAATGCAACTGCTACAGTTGTAATTATTACTTTGAGATTGCAAATATAAATTTAAATTTCTTTCCTTAGTCCTTGTTGCAATTTTATTTCGGCCACATTAAGGAAGCAAGTAAATAATCATTTCTTGTTCCATGATGTTGTTCCAGTTCAATCCCATTGACGAGGAAAATAAACAACTCTGTAAACAGCAATAATAGTTTTTAAAGGTTTAGGCTGAATTTTTGTTCCCCACTGATGAAGTGTGAATGTTTAGAAATTAAGGAATCAATTCAAATATCAAGCAATTTCTTCCCTGTGTACAAATATTTCAAAGCAAACGATAATGATAATAAATAAAATATACATTTTAAAATTTTACCTTAAAAGTCTTGCCATTAATAGATGAATGAAACAAAACTGGGCAATTTATTTTTACATGAGATTACATTAATTCTTACAAATGAACTGATATCCGTAGCATTTAGAGAATGTAAATATCCTTTTCGCATTGAAAATTCTATTCGCTATCATAAGGTTAGTTAGATTTAGTCTTAGATATTGTTAGGAATTTGTAATACAATTTCCCTGTTAATATTACAGTTAAAAACATTTAAAGAGATTTTTAGTAAATTATAAACTGATGACTTCCGCCCTTGGTCAAAAATTTAGTTTCAGAAATAACGGTTCTGGAAAATGCAAGAACCATGGTGTTATCTTTATTAAGAACCGATGTTTGAATATTATTTTAGAGAATTACATGGGATTTCATTCCTTGTCAGGATACTAAATAAAACCGAGATGCTCACATCTCTGGAGTTGTACAGGCTCAGTGAGTTCTCAAGTAATGTATATTGAGCGGTATTATTGTTTCCATATTTGCTGTCTGCTTGCGTTGTTAATTTCTATAACGCAGACAGAGTTCTTGAGTATATCTTGGTTGAGATTTTTTTGATATATTTCTGCTTTGTGTTTTCTTTAACATTCATAGGAAAAAGCGTCTTATTCCATTATCCATCTTTTTGTATTCATTTTACCGAACACTCACAGAGCAATTTTCGCATAAATATGTCCTTAATGCATCTTAAATTTTGTAAAATTTACTAATTCTAATTTTCTACCAGTAGTCATTTTGTCCTAGTATATTGAAAATTAAAGCAACAAACAATTTAAAGAAAAAGACATAATTACCATCTTATCACCAATTTTTCCAGCCAAGGGTGAACTCAATCCATAAGAGAGGAATAAGCAAAGGTATATTGAGCCAACCATCATAGGCGTTAAGTGGAACTGGAAAAAAAAATTACCAAAATTTACTGAGGGAAAAATGTTTAACAAATTTTTAATTTTACATAATGCCAGATAGATATAATAACAAATATATTTTTATCAAACTAAAGGAGATCTAAAAAGTAGAGATTCGCTAAAATCTCAAGGCTAAATGTTTGTAATTATCTTTTTTTTTGTATACTTCATATACGAGTAAACAAGCATATTGAAATCTTTATAATATTTATGAATTATTACATTAATTCATACCGATCAAAATCAGAAGACCAACATGCTGCATGAATCGAGGCAACTATTCTTAACGGAAAGTCGAATGGAGAAGATGTGCCCATTCCACGCATTCCCATTATTCTCACTAACATATCTTTTGATTTCACATGATTGCAGTTCCCCATTCGACTTGCATTCTCGATGACGATCAACAAGGCACCAGGTCAATCATTTCAAGTGTGGATTGAATCTAGAAAATCCAAACTTTTCACATGGCCAGTTATATATTGGATGCTAAAGAGTCAGACAGTCAAGAAATTTATTGTTTTTTGCTGAAGACGGAAAAAAATATTGTCTACCCTAAGGCACTTGAATAATAAGTCAAAAAGTAGAATAAATATTAATTATACTTCTCCTTTATGAATCATTCAATTTCAATGAATGTTTTTATCCCCGAGAAGAAAATAAATATTTTTCTATCATTCCTAATTAAACAAGATAGCTATTTCAGATTTCAAACGATGTTTCCAAAAGCTATTCTCCTATAAAATTATGTCCGACTTTGAATATCCTTGCAATATAAATATTAACATTTCTGAAAATGATATATTAACTCAAGTAAAAAATAAGTATCACTGATTCCATGAATGCTCACCTGAACGAGATGCTCGCTGAGAGCGATGAGGATGAAAGCGTCAGCCGTCACATTGCATGTTACACTCACTAATACCATCGCCCCTGCCGGCAGCTTCAGAAGCCCCTTGTATTCCTTTAGAGTCAGATTTCCAGGGTCTACTTTGCTCTCAGCGGAATCTGAAACGGAAAAACAAAGTAAATCAACGTTAGATAAAATTCTAACTGAAGTGCTCAAAAATACATTAAGGCTATCGTCTGGGTGTGTAGTAAAATGCTATATATAGATAGTGATAATATTGAAATCATTAAAAGTCATATCATGATATTGAAATCATCACAAAGTAAGTTTCGGAGGCATTCTATTAGAATATTTTTATTGGAAATTCATTAAAAATTGTTTGAAGCTACATAAATAGACTATAGACTATAAAAAAGAATCATATTCCTTGATGAATTTTGAAATTTCGTATACATTAAGTTTATCTCTTGTATATTTCTTGTAACGAAATATGTTCAAAAGAAGATATTACATTTCCTCAAAAGCTCAATCTAAAGATTCTGTTGAAATTCACGGTTATTCATTTTTACGCGTGCAAAAAAAAAAAGTAATAATTACTATTTTTGGAATTAAGTAAGTGTATCTGGGTGTATGTGAACACAATAACTACAAAGTGCAATAAACTCGGTGAGTGAACTTTGATGTATGTTTAAAAGGAAGATTTGTACTAAGTTTTGCACCGAAATTGTGATCAGACAAGGTACATTTCCTGAAGTACTCTTGTTTCTTCACTATTTTATTAAACAGAACAAAAGTCAAATCTTTACATAATTAAGTCCAATATAAATGATTCCATTCGCATTGAACTGGAGCATTATTAACAATTTAATTATTGCCTTTATTTATCTACGTGTTGCCATTTCATCCACAGGAAATATTTAAGATATTTACAGTGTGCAGCAATAATGCTGCCTTAAATATTATAGAATATTGCAATCAAAAATAATAAATTTTAGAAACCAGGGAATATACTCAAAAATCAGATTTACATTATTAAACTGACGGTCTTTTGAAATTTAATTTTCTAACAGCTGAAGGTTATCAAATCCTAGTAGTTCAGGATTGGATAGGTTAATAGGGCCAGGATTAAGCTAATATTATAATATTTCTGTTTGGTCAATGAAATTATGCTGGAATACTTGAAAATTAAGCAATAAGATTTCATGATCAATCGTCAGAGCAAAGAGTATTATATAATTTTAGAGCAATTTTATTAATGCCATTTGAAACTATTTTGTTGTGTAACATGCAAATGAAATTATTTTGGAACACTAATTATAAATAGTCACTCTCTGTGGTAGCATATGGAAAATAACACGTTTTTTTTTAGATACACATTTTTATTAAACTGTGACATCATTTGCATCTTCCAGACATATAGGAGAATTAACTTGGATAAAGACATAAAAAAATAATAAAAAAAAGAAGGAAAGCTGCAAAAGAAATGAAATTATTGCCATAAAACCAATACTATCATTAAAAAAAAAAATTAAAAATGATGCGGAAAAAAAAAGATTACTTCACTGAAGGAAATACTAAGTTTTCTAAGACACGGGAACTTATTTCCCGTTCACTAACCTCATTATTTCTTCATTTTTTTAAAAAAAACTATTACAGCCTAGTGACATTGCGTCTGGTTCAAGGTTGAGGTTCTGAAATATGATTCCACTGAAATCCGTCATATATGTGGGTCTGATGTGTGTTAAATTTGATCTTGTGGGCTAAATGTCCCTCTTCTAATATGGCTTGGAATTTCGAAGTTGGGAGGGGTAGATTAAGTGTGGTCCTCTTCATTTGACAGCAATCTACAATTATGAGATCCATCTTTAGATAGACCCTATGTTGCCTCCAAACGGGGGATTAATATAACATAAGCTCTTCTTTTTTTACTTTCTTGTATACGTAATGTAGAGAAAGTATAGTAATCATCAAAAAATTCGAACTCGAGATTTTGACGATTCTTCACGTTTTAGATCTCCCCAAGTTCGAAAAACACATTTCTGGAAAGTTTACGTCTGTCTGGGACTTAGAAAACTCAAAAATGCTTTGAGCTAGACAATTGAAATTTAGTATACAGACCGAATTTGCAAATTTCTGTCAAATTTTGAGTAGAATCTATTCAAAGGAAGTCCGTCTGTCCAGTTGTTCGAATATAAGTTAACCCGATAATTAGAAAACGATGAGAACTTGATAGATAAAATTCGGTACACAGATTTAACATCTATAGTGTAGAAACCTTTCAGATATTGAGCCAAATCCAACTACGAGGTGTCTGTCTGTCGCTCTATATTTTCAGAAACATGTAAACATAATAATTCAAAAACACCTTGATTTAAATATATAAAATTTGGTATGAGAATTTATGAGTAACAGTGCAGTTTTGTGTCAAATTTTTGTTTCAATCAGTTGAGAAAAAAGCGTTTAAAACACAAATTCGATTTTTGTATACTACTAACGCATGCCAGGGATTAATTGCTAAATAACTCACCAAGGATGACACGATAGATTCGGTAAAAATACTAAATTCACGCCAAAAAATATTTCATAACTATTATACTCCAATGCCATGCGATGCGTTCTCTGGCATGACAAGTTTATAAGAGAATATGCCAGAAAGTTTTGGGATGACCAAATCTGAGATGTATCGAATTAATTTTCATAATAAAAGATTGGAAGATATTTGCACAAAAATTCTACGTACAGAATAAAAACAGACTGAATGACTTTCTAATTTTTTGTATGTGATTCGTACAGTCAATTTTATAGATTCAGAAATTTGTAGAATCAGTTTTATAGATTCAAAAATCTATAGAGTCAGTTTTATAGATTTAAATTTAAAAGAAAGAACCACTGTACTTTATAGATAAAACTGATTCTATAGATTTAAAAATCTATAACGTCAATTTTAGAGATTTAATATTTATAAAGCCTATTGATTCGGGGAGTCAGTCTTATAGACCCCTGAATTTATAAAGTTAGTTTTCAAGTGAAATTTTCATACAGTGTATGATTTGTGGCATAGAGAGCAACCAATCTTGAGATATATTGGAATAGAAAAATTTCCTTCTAAATATACAGATTTCTTACCACTTTTTTCTTCGGTTATGAGGTAGTACGACGCAATACTCATGAATATGATTACAGAGCCGAAGGACACAAAAGGACAACTGTACCCTCCAGCCTAAAAAATAGAAAATGTTATTTATTAGCATAAATTTGTATGCGAGCTTTTGTGTATCTTATTTGCAATTTATTTTGATTGAAATGCTGCTTAAAACTACGAAATAATTGAAATTAAATGGCACATTGTAAAATTTCAAAAATAAATAAATAAAACAATGCACAGAATATTTCTGTTACGCACTGTATACAGAGCACTTCCGAGGGGAGGACCTGAAATCATGGCCACGGTAACGATGGTTTCTGTCAAGCCCTGAAAAAAAAAGTAAGTAAAATTGTAAGCAGTTTTCCTAAAATGTAATATGGAGAATATTTGTTTCGTCACTATAAAATGCTAAATGCAGGAATATACCATAGAGCTGAGATACTGAGCTCTATGGAATATATATCAGCTCTATGGAATATACAATATATTTCATTGCCGGGTTTGCAAGATTTAGAGGAAATAAATTGTTCGAGTTGGAATTATACAGCATCGGAAATGTCATCATCACGTGCTGCCATGTTGACAACACGAGAAACGGAAATTTATAAAAGAAAAATTGTGCGAATCTCCACAGTCTTTTTCGATATTCTGAATTGCAAGAAATATTTTGAAGATATCGTAATAATGTTATAGGACATTTTGTGGTAATAGAGTAAAGTGGATTCGAAATGCATCTGATAGTTAAATCATATGAAATTTAACGAAGGTTTGCAAATTGAGTTAAGTTTTCTGTTTATTAAAACATTCAGCAATACATGTTTGATTTTCTTTTCATAGAATGATTAAAAAGTTAATAGCAATTTACAAACTAATAATTCGCAAATGGAAGAAGAGAGAAAGATACCGTTTACACTGGAAGGATGAAAATAGAACGGGATTTTTTTCTATATTAAAATTAACATTTATAAGCTGCTTTCTGATATAAGTCGTTCGTCCTTCTTATTACATCATTATTTTAGATTTGACTAATCACATATGATGAACATATCTTCACTATTAGCAGAAAATTCCCAACAACGTTGTCACGATATTAGCCGGTATTTAGAATATTGAACAGCGTCACAGAGATATACAATATATTGTGTTAAAAAGGTTATTACACCAAACAACTGTATTATTTTAAATTATACTACCACAATAAACGTAGAGCGTTTTAATTCGTTTGCTATTCACTCAAAATTGCGAAATTTATTGAGGGCTGAGTTAAAAGTTTTATTTTGCTCTATCTCTTGAAAATAGAGGACGGATGATGATGTATCTATGGGTCATGAATTTACATAGAAAATAAAATAAAAAAGTGATCACTGCAATGGTTGAGGTTGGGAGATTCAGCTGTAGTCTTTCTTATTGAGAAGGTGTAATGAAATAGTTTTTTCAATTTTATTTGAAACTAGAAGTTGGAAAGACAGGTGATCATTGTTGATATATCTATTAGTCATGAGCTTTCATATGTAACAATAAATGGCGAAATAGATCCAGTGGTTGGCTAAGACTGATTTTTTATTATTATTTTAAATACTTAGATTGGTCGCATAATTGAAATATCAGATAGTTAGTATTTGATGGAGAAACGCACTATATAGAATAAAATATTGGCGGAAATAGTGATTTAAAAATATTAATTTTGTCTTTCCCACCAAATTGAAGATTATTGCTAATATTTTCGTTTAATTTATATTTGGTACTGAATTTTTTTTCTGTTAGTAGATAACTATTTATTTCAATCCGATTTTAGTAATTAATTTTGATTTGAGCATTCATGAACATTATGCATAGGAAAGGAAACAAAACTATTATTATTACATATTTTTTATCTAATATACATTATATATAAAGCAAATAATAATTTTTTTTTATTTCATAAACTCTCTGCCAATGCACATGATAAAAAATTCTTCTTATTTTAAATCTTAATAAAAGATTTAATGATTTTAATTGTACAAAAAATACATAAATTTTTAATGGGAATAATTAGTTATAATTTGAAATTCCGACATAAATATCAATTTACAAATTAAAGCACTTTCTAGAAGATGGATAATTTACAGAACACACAAGCCAACTTCTGTAAACTATAATTTTTTTAAATTGGAATCAAAATATTAATAAAGATTTCAGTTTTAATGTTAATTTGCAAAATTTCCTCAGATCTTTAAGAATTTTGTCGAGTCAGTTTTAATAGTTTTGATCTGAAATTTATTTAGGATTAATTTTAAAAATCTCCTTCTTTTGAGACATGTCTTCAACAGTGCTGATGCCATCCAAGAAACCACGTTATTAAAATCCAAAACTTTGTTATGGAAATGTTAAAATATAATGTAAAGGTTTGCTTTAAAGGAAAAGAATCGTTTGCTATTTCATCAGAAATAAAAATAAAAAATAAAAATGGCGCACTTAAGAAAATAAATCTCACTGACCGTGACTTGCACGCTTATCTGATAACGGGTCTTCTCCCCCCCCCCCATCTCCTACTTTTTCAAAGAGGCATCACTTTTCTTGAAAAGATTATATTTGCAAAATGTTCCAGAATGATTTCTTGCCCGTAAAAAGTAAATATTATCTTTTAAACTATTGTATTCGTTAAGTGTGCTTTCTGCATTGCAAATACACGTTTAAGTGTAACTTAAATATAGAATTTTATTTACAAAAAATTCTGAATTAATGTATGGAGTCTTATATACAGAATTTTATTTATTGAAACTTCGGAAAATTAGAAATTGTTATTTTTGTAGACTATATGGGGGAGACTAATTTTTTTAGCAGAAATTCTTTAAAATATATCATCACTGATATATTTTAGTGTATTTTGTACTTTAAATTTGTTAAGTTTAGCTTAGTTTGGCTATATTATCCCACGGGGGGGGCACCTCGTAATTGAGGATAAGAAGCTTCCGGTATGGTGAGAGGATCTCGCCACCCTTGTGGGTACATGAAAAGGTGAGGTCTGACTCCACCCATCGATGATGGGATATACTTCTTTCGGGAAGGGTTGTCCCTTGGTCAGTGATGGCCCTTAGGACTCAACCACAGCTCCTGCCACTGTTGCTGTTGTGGCGGTCCAGTCATTCATTCAAGTTTTTCCGGTGCCTTCCAGAGGGTCGGAGAAGCCAGTTTGTAGGTGTGGTTAGTTTGGCTATAATAGCATATCATTTTGAAAAAACACAAATGCTATGTTTCGAATGGACCTCGTCATTTTGAACAATGTTCAAATGATGAGGATGAGGCTTGAGTCGACATGTCTCTCCAAAGTTTCGTGCTTCGTGAGGTCAAACCGTATTTTTGATTAATAGTTGAATTTCAAATATATGCCAAAAATTATTTTATTTACAAAATATGTGCAATGTCTTTCAAAGTAATTTTGTTTTATTTATAAGAAGCATGTTGAAGCTATAGGTTGCTGTTGACAGAGTGATTTGTGTTCTGGAACTATAAAGATCTACCACTGAGGAGATTCTTCTTATTTTTGAAAGAAGTCGTTACAAACATTATCGCCTTATTGAGGAGGCAGTTGAGCCGACAGGAGTATCAGCTTACAGGTAGCATTTATATATATGAAGAAAGGAGGCCTGAACTACGATTATATTTTGTATTACCTTAATAGTCGCAAGAATTATTGCGTCTCCGACAAAGACACCTCCACACATGGGCGGATTCAGGCGTTTTGCGACTCAGGTAGTGAACATTATAAGATTCCTCTTTTAGTAACTAGTAAATTTCTCATTCATAAACTTAATATATAAAATATGTATTTTGATTTTAATAATTTCAGTAAAATACATATTTGTTTTTAAATATGTATTTTATGAGAAAATATCTAACATTTTTGAAAAAAATTATTCATAATTGTTGGTTTACGATTTCCCTATTTGTAAATAAAAGCGTTTATTTATTATAATAACTATAAGGAAATAATAAATTTCGAACAAATATAACATTGAAAATTATTATTTTACAATATCTGCTAAATGAAATGCAATACAATAAGCTAAAATATTAATTGATATTTAAATATATTATAAATAAGTTATTAATGGCGATTTCATTTATTTAATTAATATTTTACTCATTCAGTATAAATTCACATTGTAGTTCTCATATTTTATAATTTATAAAATTTGTAATTTTTTTTTCAAATTTATTTATTTGGCAGCTGGGTATATATTTTTTAATCCTCCTTTGCGTCCCTTCTCAGTCCAGAGATCCCTTCTCAAGCAGTTATCTAATCTGAATATGAAATGAGATGAAATCTAAAATATTTTAGATTTTTCCCTTCATAACTTCTGAGAAAATTACTGCACAAATATCACTTTTACACTTTTTTAATATTCAAAAAATTGAATTTATACTAAACACCCATTTTATTACTATACAACTTTTTATTCATTTTTAATCAACTTTTCAGCCATACCTTTTATCTATTCTATTTTTTTTGTACAAGTATAAACTGTACGCTTAACAAATATATGCGTTTTGCTATTTCTTATATTTGAGACATTTTTCTTAAAATCTAGGCCTACGATTTACTTTAATGTTTTATTTATATTTCCTGCATCTAAGTTGGGTATTACAATATTTATGTTAAAATGGGAACAGTTTATATCCTTTAACTTATTTTTTTTTAATCTTATAAGTTCTTGAAACGGGCATTGCTGTATATAAACATATATAAACTACTAGCACAGAGCCTTCTATTTTAACTCGACACGTTACTGGCAACTGCTTCTATGATTCACCTGGCCACGGTTGCGTTCACATTGAGATAAACGGAGGGCTTAGTACTCAATACGAAGTGAGAAAATACGTATTATAACAGTGAGTTTTGGAACAAAAACTTTGTTTTCTGGTGTTGGTGGGCAAAGAAATGAATTCATAGATCTCCGGCCTATCCGGGTTTTTTTTTTTTTTTTTTTTTTTTGTATCTGATCAGTCTTTTTGCCACATTAGGCCGGATATTCGGGAGTGTACTGTACTTATTTCAAATAAATAAATAAAAATAAAATAAAACAATAATTTTGAAAGTATTGTAATTTAAAATGCAACTAAATCTTGAAATGTACGATTTCGGTTTAGGACAACTAAACAAATGTGAGGTTTTTATTTAAACGATGATGGAATTCTACTAGTCTACTACATATGAAAGAAATAAAAGTGTTACGCAATGTGGATCCGTTCACATGCAGTGTTTTGAAATGTTACTGTTGGATACTAGATTTATGCTGCAATTTAAAATTAATTTATTTTTTCATCAGAAAATAACTCTTTTCTCATTTTCTAGTTTGTCTTACTCCACACTGAGTTATAACACTTGAATGATTATAACTTAAGTTATAATCAGTTAAAACAATAGGGGGCACCTCAGAAAAGAGGATGAGAAGCTTCTGGTATGGTGGTTGGTTCTCGCCACCCTAGTGGGTACAGAAATGGTGGGGATCGGCTACCCCCTAGCGAAAACGGGACGTGCTTCACATGGGAAGGGTTATACTGTGGCCGGTGATGGTCCTTAGGACTCAACCATAGTTTCTGCCAGTATTGCTGTCGCGGCAGTTTGGACATTCATTTTTTTTCTCTGTCTGCCTTAGTGGCGGGTCGGAATGTTTGATTATGGTTAGGTTGTTGTTCTTTTTATTTTTTCATCTCACATGTCACCTTAGATATTTTAAAATTCCAGAAGTTGTTAAAAAGGGTGCGATTAAAACCGATATAAAAAAATCATTCTTAACTCTTAAGTGAATAGAGATTAAAACTCTTTACCGCAAAGCCTTTTATTATTGAAAATGCCATTTTTAATCAATTGACTGAAGGCACAGTATCTTCCCATTATTATTTTTTATCAGATTTGATCTCTCCGACATTATACTAACTTTTTGTTCAGCAGCTCTTCAAGTGTCAGTATTAGGGATTTCTAATAAATTGTATCATGAACTGGATTGTTTGCCTATATTTTGAAAGATAAATATCGTTATCTTTCGGCAAACAAGCCAATAGAGTTGGATACAATATCGCCTCCGATTTTACAAACTGACGTTATGTAAGCATCGGCAATTACCCGCAAAAGGTGAATGCATACTTCAAGCTTTATCTCATTCTAAACAGTATTTCAAATGCACACGTGAATGGTTGATAACGTGTTGTGCTTCACGTATCACAGAGGGATTAGATGATTTCTAGAAAGATATACTCCACATGTGTTAACATTAAACATTTCTTTTGATTAATTAATTTATACATGCTTATTTATCACAATAAGTCAGTCATTTCTAGTCATTGGACAACTTTTTATCCGTTGATACGAATTTTTTCTTTCTCGTAGTCATAGTATAGAGAAAATATAGTAATCGTCAAACAATTCGGAATCGAGATTTTGACCAATCACCATCACCACGGTTTTGACTTCCCTGAATTCGAAAAACAAGTTTTTGGAAAACATCCATCTGTCTGTGACAAAGAAAACTCCAAAACGCTTTGAGCTAGATGATTAAAATTGGGTATACAGTCTTTACACCGAAAATGCAGATTTTTATCAAATTTTGATTTCTATCTATTCAGAGGAAGTCTGTCTGTCATGTTGTCTGAATATAAGTTAGCAAGGTAATTACAAATCGAAAAGAGCTAGATAGATATGATTCAATACACAGATTTAACATCTATAATGAAGACATTTATCAAATTTTGAGCCAAATCCAACAACGGCCTGTCTGTCTATCGCTCTGTACTTTCAGAAACATGTAAACGCGATATAACCAAAACGCAATAACTTAAATATATGAAATTAGATATGGAATTTTGAGATTACAAATGCAGCTTTCGATTTTTGCATATTATTAACTTATGACAGAGAGTAATCGCCAAATAACTCGCCAAGGATGACAAAATAGAATCAGTGAAAATACTTAATTTTCACCAAGAGTTAATATTTCTTTGCACGCCAATGCCATGTAAGATTTTTTCTAGCATACTCTCGTTTTTTAGAGAGTATGTGAGAGAGTTTTAAAGAGACCACTTCTGCTGGTTGAATTATGGGTAATAATTTCGAATGAATCAAAAAGAGTTTGCTATTGTGAAAACTAAGCTAGCTGTTTAAAAAATTTTGACACCACACTTTTCTGACTACAGCTTGGAGACCAAAGCTCCATAAATATTATGATAACTCCTTTTTAAGAAAATTAAATCATTTTCATTCTATACATCAGATATAAAATAAGCTTGCACATTAGTTTTTGCTGCTTATTTTCTGTCAAAGAAATATGAAATCTAATTTGAACTCAGTTCTGAAAGTTTGAGACATTTATACGAAATATTTCGAACAAATTTGATCATTCATGCAGATATAAATAAACATAGCAGAACTTTATTTTCGCATTAGACATCAGTTAGAAGATTCTGGGGACTTTTCTGAAACAATTTTAGCTTTACCGTCTGACCGATGTTTTTTGTCGTCTTTAAAGACAGCCTATGCATGTTAAATATTTTGTTCTGATTATACGACGGAATTCATTATTTTCCACATTTCAATAAAAATATGAGAAATTAAATTTCGTGTAGTCATCTTTGTGGATGCTTTTCTTATACTGAAATGCTCCTATATGTTCCCTGAAATAAAATAATCGATTGCCCATTTTTAAAACGAAATTTCAGTCTTTTAGATTCATTATCAATAATAAGACATCCCATAATAGATAATCGAAGTGTATGGTTTCTAAATATGAAAAAAAAATAATAATAAAGTAAAATAAAGAAAAAAGTTACCTTCATCAAAAATTATCGATATTCAAACTCATCAAAAACTAAGAAATAACCCAGTATAATTCGCATTCATGCCACAAATAATATTTCCATGTTAATTTGTTAATTTCAATGAATGAGGAGGAAATTCCTTACCACATAATATCCGGGGTTGGTAGGGAATGTCCTGACAATGACAGCCAAGGAACTAGTGAGGTACGCAGCGAAACCTGCCCCTTCCACTGCTCGAACGGCCATACACAGCCAGAAAAAGATAGGACCGCCTGGACTTCTTTCTAAGCATCTAAAAAAAGAAGAAAGTCGTTAAATAAAAAAACAAAAAACAAAAAAATAAACAGGAACTTATTTGAGTCGATATTGGTTTGTTTTCGCAATAAAAAAGCCAATAAAAAGGAAAATGTAAAGGAAAGAATATCTATTTTTAACATATTGTAACATCGAGGGATAACTAATTGCGCAAATGCATAACCAGAGCTTTTACTCTACTGACACAAATTGATTTTAATGCGCTGAGATTCAAAACAAATTAAGTCAGAGAAAATCTACTTTAATCTCAAAATATTAGGACCTTGCATGATGCCATGACCTTGACAATTGAATAATGTCTTGATGACCTCAAATTTCCAAACTTTGGGTATCGTGATTTGAAAGGAAGCTCTACATGATATCTTCTCCGTCAGGATAGGTCAGAGGAATCGTATTTTAAAAAAAGAGTCCTGATTTGTCTTTTTCTATTTATCTAGTATGGTTCCTTTATTACATTTTTTTTAAAAAATCAGATACAGTTTAGTAAATTGTTTCTTGTTTTGTTTCTTGAAGTTTCGTACATCTTTGTCAGCTATTTGTCATTTGATTGCCTAAACTCTAAAATGGAATTATGTAATGTACTAAAAATGATGGTAATGTTTGTTTATTATTTATTTTCACGATGCAACGTTTGGAGAAATGCAGGACAGCTATAGACAGAGCAAATATGAAATTCTTGGAGAAATTCCAGACATAAAAAATATTGCTAAATGAACAAGAAATAGAAGAGAAGTCATCATTTGCGCTAGAATCTCTACCAAAACACTCATTACACCTGGCCTTCTATATCGTTTTAAACTGTCGAATCAACCAAATTGCGAAACATGCCGATCTTTGAATAATTTGGATCATATCTTACTGCATTTCCGAAAATACTCAAGCATCAAACGTTGCCTCTCGTCGAAGTTGGGCCTCAATTCTCTTTCAACCTGTAATTTTAAACAACTCACGAGCAAAACATTTGCAGATAAACTGTCTCTCCATATTTTCCTACAACACTTGAAATTTTTTGACATTTATTAATTGGAGATATTTTTGAACACTGGGATGACAGCATTTGTATCTAAAAATCCCTAAATCCTCCTCATTCAAACAAACGAAAAACAAACAAAGAAATGCATTTTATATGCAAATTGGTAAAAAAAGCATCAAATAAGTCTAAATAATAAAAATATTATCGAACCCAAGAAATGTTGTGGAATTAAAATTTATTGGTAACTAGTTTGCATTTGCACACAATTTTATAACTTTAATATTTGTTGAGGAGTCATACTTTGTCACTGAATTTTAAATCATATTAGAAATGGTTAGTTTACCCAGAAGATTTCAATTTTTATTTAAAATTGCACTTTAAACCTATTATCCAATAAATAAGAATTATTTCCATCACTTGCTTCTTCTTTAAGTAGAGAAAAAAAGGAAAGCGATGCACAATAAGGTTGCCAAAAAAGATTAAACGGTAATAGTAACTATTCTTAGTGTTTTAAATTCATTAATTAATATTGTATATTCTGATGTACTCAAATGTCTATAATACGTCACCAAAGCAAATATGGCATTATAATCTTGCTCATTGAATTGCATTCCGAAGTCCACGAATTTCAAGACTTTATGCCTTATGATATGTCAGATTGAATATCATTTCAGCTTTTTAAGTATCAACTGCTCTTGTTAGGTCATCCATCCTCCGGTTAAGTCATCAACCTAATTAAAATTCAGTCTTTTCAATTGAGAAAAGCCTTTCAAGCAGCAAATTCAGAATGATGGTTTACACGAGTTGTGGTTTAACGAGGTTTGACTGTTTATTAAGAATATTGTATATCTTGCTATCATACTTTGATTTAAAATATAAGACAGCTAAAAGTTACCTGAAAGAGCAACTTACCCGAATAGAATTGTTGAACCTCCTGTTAAGAAAAGTCCAGCTAGAACAATGAATTTTGGACCAATTTTCGTCAACTGTAAAGAAAAACGCACTGCCTTATTTTATATTCTTTGAATAATTTAACAATTTACTTTTCAGGCAACTTTATGGAATTTACCAATTTTAAATGGTAGTTAAAATGCAAAATATGCTTCTTAATTAATAAATAAATTTTTTAAAAATCGTAAAAAATCGTAAATTTAAAAAAAAATCGCAAATGAGTCTTAGCCTCATTGTAGAATACTATTTCATAAACATTTCTAATGTGTAAAATTGTAAACTAAATATCCAAGTACCAAGTTATATCCAAGCTAGTATATCCAAATGTACAATTAGATAAATGCTAAGGTGTTTTAATTTAGTTTACAATTTTAAAGGTTGGTATAATAGTCATTAATATGTATCTTTTGTAGCTCTTAAACATTTCTTCAATGAAAAATGGGTAAGACTTACGATTAATGCACGATTTCTCGCCAAGCATGTTAAAATTGTGCCAATCACCCAAAATCTCGCCAAAATTCTGATATCTTGGATAAGTATCAGAAATGATAATCAACAGCTTTTGGGAATACAACAAGAAATTGTCACGTTTGCAAATTGATGAGAAATCGTCCAAAAATAATCCGATTTTAGTAACCGTACCTTAATTTTAAGATCTGCCGAAAAATGAGATACATATTTTTTGTCAATAATACTAGCAGAACATGGTATTATGAATATCAGAGGGGCCAAAACCACATTAAAAAAATAAAACAATGAAAATAAAATAAGGCAGATATTAATTTTGCACATTTTTTTCCATCGCGACAATCATATCGTCCGATAAATTATAGAATGTAAAAATTAAATAAATAACTAAAATTAAAGATGAGCTTTAAATAGAGATGTAAAATTAAAAAATTATTGCAAATGATACTATTGGGATTTATATCATATACAATGAATTTTATTGATTTCATAATTTGGCTCTTTGTCGAATCAACTAAAATAATAAAACTTCTATCGACGGATTTTCATTTTCTGCTATGGATCAAAGAAGAGAATATTTGAATTCATTAGAAAAGAATAAATAAAAAATCATTAAAAATATTTTTTATCATTCCTATTTTATATTAAAACGAAATGTAAAAATTATTATTTAAAAATTAAAAAAAAAATGGAGTTGGAATGTCGATTACAGGAGTTTTAATTTAAACTTTAAAACTTAAAACTAAATAAATAAATGCCAAAGATGCAAAAAAAAAATTTTTTTAGAGAGCAAACAATTATTTTTAAAAATTGTTTTTTTATATGGGGCATTTGCTTTTCTTTGCTGTTGTTTTTAGTTTTATTTTTTACAATTATTAGAAGTGATACTATAGGAAAATGTGTGCGAAAATCATTCAAAATAACACGAAGCACTAATAACAATTTTTTTTAACAGTAAAATATAAAAATCGATCTTTGGGGTGCAATGAATCACCTTCACGACCATTTGTGCGCCAAATGACATGATTGTAAGAGCGATAGATTTGTCTGAATGCAGCAAGTACAAATAAACACTTCCTTTTACAGGTACAAATAAATGAAATGCTGTTAAAATGCGACATAAAATATTTGCTGAATACTTACACTTCTTCCGACAATGATACTGAAGGTTATCTGAGACAAACTGTACACTCCAAAGACTAGAGAATATTGTTCAGCGCTTAGTCCTTTTTGCCTGGCCTGCAATTAAGAATTAGCATTCATTCTAAGAAATATTTCATAAGCACAATCAAAAAGAAAGTTATTGAGAGTTGGAAATAAATATTTATAACAAGGTTTTTTTTTAAATACTGCATTTTGTATATTTTTTAAAATAAGCTTCAAAACAACTTAACAGTAAACAATAAAAAAATTGCGTCGCTACCTGAAAATTAACATTGTTCTAGTAGTTTCGGAAATTCGCTTTTTCTAGTTCAGACATATATAAGAAAAACAATGGTAGTTGTTAATTAATGAGCAATATTGTATTTTTCAAATGTTGTGTGGAAAACGCTTACTAGTTTTTATTTAATATCAACTGATATATCCTGCATTTCTAGGGATTGAATTCTTTTCATGTATAGTATATTTTAACAAAGAAACTACTTTTGTATAAAATTATTTATATACAGAAAACTCTCACCAAAACGTACGTATTTAATAAAAGAAAAGTTTAATGGTAGAATTGTTTAATAATAATAAACAATTAACAATAAAGTTTAAATGTCTCAGGAAAGGCGTACCTATAAATTTCCTTACACACAAAATTTCCTAAAGAATTAATAACATTTGTAATAAAAATCGCTCAAAAATAAAAATGATTCCGTTTGAAAGATAAAATTTTCTAGTTGGTGTAAATCTTTAACTGGATAATTTCTTACGAACTTTCTGTGGATATAAAGCATAATATTTATTAGCCCATTGTCTACCAAATTATTATTATTATTTAATTTTTGGTCGGAATAAGTTGCAAAAAGTCATGTAACAGTATAATTATATTCAAATTCTGCTTTGTTTCGAAATTATTTAATTTTTGAAAAAGGAATTCATTATAAAATGATCAATAAAATCATTTCTATAGCAAAACATGAAAGCACAACAATTTTAAGATGATTTTAAAATATTTCTTTTAAAATAAGTTGCCTTGGGAAAAAAGTGAAAATTTGATTAATTTCTAATTAACTGAATATTTAATAAACTTTTCAACTTCGAAAAATTGACATTATTCTTTCTTTGATCTTAAATAATAAGTGTGCAAAATTTGGTTGAGTTCGACCCAATATGTTTAAAAGATATTAAATATTTATACATACATGTATATAAAATATATAGAAACAAAGTGGCTTTTATTTTTATTGATAAGTCTCCTCTATATATACAATGCAGAGAAGTCCATTGGTCTCTATATATACAGTAGAGGCTTTTACTTTTATTAATACTGATAAGAATTCTATGAACTGAAGGGATGAAGTATTTGATATGAGACTTCTTAAATGTACGGTTAAATGTTAAATATCGGTATATATCTTCTCTGTCAAAGCGAAATTAAAAATATAAAAGAAGTTTCCTATTTTACCTTTCATTTTTCCTTGCTAGTTTCTCCCCAATTCTTTGCCTTTTTTTTAAAATAACAAATAAATATAATTTTGACATTCATTACAAATTTTCTATTAACGCAATAAAATTAGCCAGATGTTATTTAAAATTTAATATTTTTTTTACTTATATTATTTTTTAATTATATAAAATTTTGATAAAATTATAAAATTAGACTCCAAAATTTAAATAATTCCGATTTGAAAATATCGCGGAATTAAAACAAACAGAATTCAAGAATGAAATCTGCATTTTCTTTTATCTTGGTCTGAATAGGTCTCACATTGTAATTAAAAAATATTGACATCACACACGCTCACATAAACACGCGTTAATAACTACTATTCTGAAATATCACACAATTCCAACACGTGGAATTGAGGATTTATATACAGATAAAGTCGGCATTAGAAAATTCTTTTTAAAATTATCTTATCTTAACTCTAAACAAGTCTCAAATTATAATGCGTATTATATAATTCATCTGATAAGCATAACCAGAATTTAATTATTCGAATGCATTATCTATTTAGCGGTATGTTTAGAGCCAATGATAATACATTTGGGATGCGCCACATCATAAATAGGCGGTGCAAATTAAAGAAGCGATCAATGGATTTTGTTCAAACGACTCTCACTAGCACCGCAGATGATGTCCATGATAAATCGGGAACTACAAAGAATCGGCATCTTTTGAAACATTTCTCCGAGTACGTTGCTTGCTTAAGTTTCCGTTTCTATTAAAGGTAGTTTTACAAGGGATATGGAGGATCTTACGTAAAAGAGTAAAGTTCTGCTAAACAAAGCCTGAACTTTAGACACCATTGACATGAAACATGGTTTTTATTGCTTTTAACAAGATACTTCTAATGAGAACCAAAGTGATACTTTGTCATTTAAGCCAGGACTTTTTTACTCCTTGTATTTAACTTGATTTGCTTATATATATATATATATATATATATATATATATATATATATATATATTTATTTATGAAAATTGTGTTCTATAATTCTGAATATACTTGCTTTATTAAATTTTCTAAAGTTACATTTCAAAATGAAAAATACGACCGTTTATTCTTTCTAAGACTTAATTAACAATTAATCAAATTAATTTTAGTTTAATATTCATTCCATATGAGAAACGCCATCTGATTGCGAATTTGAGGAAAAATTGATTTTAAGATTCTACAGTTATTTACATTATTGAATTATTAAATGTATTCAAGGCTAAAAAAATGAGAAAAAAAAATAGTAAAAATTGAAAGTTTGTAAGAATATGCATTTGTACTGTAAAAACGGAAAAAAATTCTTTTTTTTTAAATCAAAAATACGGAAATAAGAAACAAAACATAAAGACCTAAAGTACTGAAAACCTTATTATAGAAAATAATAAATATTCCATTCAAGAAAATTCCATATAATTTTACACGGGTACTATAAATTTATATAATTTCCATGTAATTTTATATATATTTTTATAGGAATATTATTCAGATATATAATAAATGTAATAGAAATTTATCAGTTTACGAAGAATATATATGATAATCAAATCGATATTTAATTCAAACTGTTGTTAAGGCAAATTTCAAAACCCAAAATATTTTCTCAGTTAATTTTGCCAACAAAAGTTAAAAAAATTTGAAAAACTTGGAGACTTGTTGCCTCCTCATTCGTCTCGTGGAGTTACACAAAATGGATAACTTATTGTTAAGCTTCTTAATATGATGATAGAATCGGTCATTTCTTTCCAGTAACTGATTGAATAAAAAATTTGGCAACAACAAATAATTTTGGTGTTTAAACAACAAATCAAATTTCATTCATGTAATTTTTATGTATTGTTAAATTAAAATATAAAACTGATAGAAAATGTTTACCCGGATGATTTGGTCTAGCATTTAATATAGATCTAGAATTCTGATGGCTAAGTTATTTTCCAAATTTCGTTTCTCTATCTTGTTTTGATATCTGAATTATTGTGCTTATAAGAACAACGGATCTACAATTTTATAGTACGGCTTTCTGACAAAATATGAATGAAAGACACTATTTTGATATAAGAAACTCTCACTAAATTTCATCTTCTATCACTTTCTGTTTTTGAATTATTATGTTCACAGTTAGGTAGATACAATTTCAAATAAAAAATTTTTTCTTTTCATATCCAAAGCGGTCTAAAATGTAAAATTTCATCAAAATTATGAAAACGTTTTTTTATTTTTTATTTTTATATTTCATATATAAGCTTCTTCAGCAAAATATTTGTAAGCCTCAAATTTCGATAGTCATATAACCCATACCAAAATAGCAGTTTTACGCCTTTCTTTTTTTCATTGCACTAGCTATCTTTCTAATTTTCTCTTAGCTTCTGTAAAATTTGAACTTTAAACTAAAGTGGAAGTAATTGAACTTCCATTAGTACAAAAGCATTTTGCTGAAACCAAGTATGTTTTTTGAAAATTATGAGTAAAAGAAACATAATCATTCCGCTTTCAAGTCTTATATGCACTACAGGATAATTTTCATAATTTATGCAATAATTTAAAGAATTGTTCAATAAAAAATTCTAATTCTCTGATTTATCATAAAACTCAATTTTTAATTTTGCTTTGATCAATAAATATATTTCAGAAAAAGGCCAAATTTTATTCAATCCTTTGGTTTTAAGAAATCATATTCTGCGAAATATTCTTGACATTTCGGCTTTTAAATAAATAGAGAAAAAAAATTTCCATCTTCTGCTTCAAATCTGAACAAATTATGAAATTTTGAAAACTACAATTTTGGAACAATCAACTTTTTTCTAAATTTAGAATAATTTTAGTCTCGGGGGGAAAATTCCGGGGCTTGATTCGCTCATCTTCTTTGAGACGGTCGATGAAATGGTCTAAAATCGAGCGATTTTATAAGATAGTAATATTCAAACTTTCATAACTCGATCAATTTCAGAGAGGGTTATTTTTTTAAATTTACACTATTCCTCTTTGGCGACCGACTAAATCGCTGAAAATATTGGTTATATTTAATTTTCTTTAAATCGTATGCATATAATTTCATGTCTATGATATTAACAAATTATCAGTTTCTAAGCCGTGTTATTTTTATTGCCCCTTATACATGCTTTGTTTATCGTGTACATGGACCTTTCTATTGTAGGAAACTATTAAATTTACATCATTAAAAAGACATTTTTATATTTTAAAATTGTTCAAATTCATTTTTGTGCTGTGATATTTTCGAAAGTTATACCGAAAAAAATGCCAAAATTCAGCTTAATTTTTAATTAATTATCATTCTAATTAATATTTCAAAACATTCGCGCCAAGCTACTAATTTTTGACCTCCAAAATATATACATGCCAAATTGGTAGTCGTAGGTCAAATGGTCTGGTCTATAGAGAGCCAAAGCGCACACACGCATTCAGCTTTATTGTTAGTATAGATACGAGCACAAGCATTAAAAAAGAAAGAAAGAAACGAATGTTTCGTTATTGAAATCAAAGCCTGCTTTTCTAAATGCTGGTTATCAATGAGATAAATTTAAAATATCCATTTATATCATAAAGAATCTAAAAATATTCCGTGTAAGAGCGCGTCCTTTGACTAATCTTAAGATAACTTTCGATAGTTTCTGTTTTCGAATATTACGTCCCTTTCATAGAACCTACCATATCTTGTTCTTTCAGTTATCTTAAATCTGTAATTTTATTTCAAAATAAAATTTGCTTACAAAAGAAAGGGGAAAAATTTCTACTGATATACTATTCGAAAGTAATTTTTTTAAATTTTATATCATTGAACATACCCTTTTATGTTCTTAAGTAGACTGTTAGGCCAACAGTTATCAGATTTGATCCGTTGTTATTTCTTCGACAATAGATGATCACTAAGAAAAAATTTCTTAAAACTCTGATTAAATTTTTTTTATTAAAAATGAATCGAAATTTTAAAGTTTTTCTTATTAATCTCGGACAATATTAAAAAGTCAAAAGAAAAACATTTATAATCATTTTATAATTCAAAAATTAAATTTTTCAGGGGATTTCATTTTATTTACACACTTTTTTAAATCTAGTTTCAAAGATATTTTTAATAATATTTTGCAGCAGTACTTTTTTTATTGTTTTAATTATAGATTTATACTCAGACACGTTGTGACAATATGCAATACATTTCTATTTGCACATTTTCGCTACTGCGTAATTAAGAGCGGATTTTAAAAATAAAATAAAGATAGACAAATCAAGTCCAAAACAATACCATGATATGATATTTATGACAAGAATTTCGAATCTCCTTTAAATGATTTTCCGAAAAAATATTTATCCGAACTTAACTCAATTTATAGAATTTATTAAATATGCACTTGGAAATAAGAAACCTTAGAAAATATCTAATACAATTAGCAAACAAAATATTGGGTGCTCAAAATTTAATGTTAATTTTTTTTCAATTAATAGAAAATTGCATAAACTTTTTTTAAATTTCATTCATAGAATAGTATAGTTTCGCTTTGCTGTTTTTATAGAATTCTTCACAGGCCATAATTGCTATGATTTTCCTTTGTAAATCCGTCTTTGTATGGAGGTCAGTGAATATTTTTTTGTCTATTCGTAGATTTTTTGTAGATTTTTCTGTTATTAAAAAATAAGGCGGTTAACTTAATTTAAATGATGGCAATACAAGAAATATTTGATTTAATCAAACATTCGAAAGAAATAAAGTGAATCTAAAAATGAGTACAAGAGAAAAAGGGAATTTTTAAATATAAATATTTATTTTTAATGTTTTAATTTTAATAAATTATTTATAATTACTAATTAAACAGTAAGCAACTTTACTAAATAAAGCTATATTTATTATAATTAAATATTTTAAAAATTTAAAAATAACAATTCAATACATAAGTGTATAATGTAAATAAACCAATATAAAGTATTTTAAATATAGCAATTATTTAATAAAATTTTAAAATTAACAATTTAATTTGCATTTAAAATGCGAAGAATTTCTTTTAAAAGAGAATAGTTTTTCGTTATTGTTTATTTATTGATTATATCTCAAAACATTAATAACTTTGATATATTAAGAGCCTTGAAATTATTCATTTACAGTATCGAGAAGATAAGATAATTAACAAAGATAATTCAAAAATGAAAATTATTTTTTAATAGATTTGAAAGAGCAGGGGAAAATTTGATTAGCTAACAGATTCGATTAAAAAAAAGAACGAACTTGTCAAATTTCAACCTAATGTACTTTATAAAGACCTCTCAAAGTTCGAGAATTTAATGCTTCCACTAACCAAAGTTTCTAGATATAGTGACAATAAGAATCCATTAGAATCCATTACTTACAATTGTTTTTGAAACTTTACGGAATATATGCGCCTTCGTATAATTTCGCTTATGTGTGTTTTTTTCTTTTCATTATTTCGTATGTTATCTGAGAACGAGTAAAAAATATTATAAATAATTTTAAAAAAGAAAAAAAAATGTGCCATTTTTTTTTTTTTTTTTGCAATAGAGAATAAAAACTAGTATTTTTTTATAGTATTCATTTTCTGAGGTAGAAATATGTTGTTTATCAAGCACAAAATTATTTATTAATAATTTTGGATTAAATATTCCACTTTTCATTTGCGGAGGAAGTTCAAATTTAGTATTTGAACTATAAGATGAATTTCTAATTTATAAAATCATTCTTAAGAAAATTAAGGTATTACAATGAGTTAAAATGGCAACACGCTATTCTTCAAAGATTCATCTTGTATATTTTGAAAAAAAAAGTAACATTTTTACTTCCACTTTAATTTACTATTAAACTGAGAAAATTCTTTTTAATGCATAGAAAATAAAAATGAAAATTGATTTAAAAATTAAATTATAAAAATGTACACTTGAAAATTGTATATATAATTTTTTAAATATGGTATCTGTCGTAAATTTTATTATTCTGAAAAATTTCGCAGTTCCACAAATACTAATTTTATAGATAAGGATAAGAAGGAAAAGTCCCTGACATCCGCGGCTGTTAATCCAACTCATAAATAAAACTGAAAGCTCAAGAATGTTTTATTGCTTTCTTATTTTCCATCCAAATGTTTAAATTGCTATCAAAGAGAAAATGTTTATATAAATGCTGAAATCAAGCATTATTTCTGTTATTCAAGTTTATTTGCTTGCTGTGAATCTTTATTTTAGATCTATTCTGCAAGCAAGATATATTTTTATATCAACTGAAGAGCAAGCAATGTTATTTGCAGAATATAAGTTCGAAAAAATATACAATGGAACTTGGTTAATTCAAATGCATGAATAACTTGAATTTTTTCAATGGTCATTGAGTTTCGGTTGGCAAAATGTCAAATTATCATTTGTAATTTGGGTTTATTTTACTTAATTCGAAATCAAAATAAAAAATTCTAAGTATTATTTTGATTTATTATTTGCTTTCTTAAGTTAATAAATACATATCTTAAATTCTCAATAATAGTACATGAATAACTATTTAAAGCTCTACATTAACTCGAAGTCTTTATTTAGGTACGATGCATCCAGTCATAAAAGCAATGGAAATTTTCTCATTAATAGTAAGTAAAAATTTTGAACACACTGAATGTTTTTTGTGTTTTTTATTTTTACGTTTCATAATACAATTAATGTTTTAAAACAGCATTTTGTTATTTATTAATGAAAACATAGTTACTATGATTATTATTTTAAAAGTATTTTAAAATATTCATTATCATTTTGAGCACTATTCATTAATATTATTTCCAGTTGATTTATTATTTATGAATTATTAATAAAAGATGTTACATATTAAAAATAAAATTCTTACTACCATTTTAAATTTGCTGTAATCATTTTTAAATCCATTTGTAATTTTCATAATTCGAATTTTTAGATAAATCAAATATTTATTGTGCTCTAAATTACTAAATCATCCCTGGCCCTGTTTTACAAAAGTTTATAATTTTTAAAAAAAATTATATTTACTTGTTTATTGCATTATTCTTTTAGAGTAGTTCTCTTTAAATGAGGTGAAAATTTTCGTGTCATTTTTCTTCTTTTAAAATCTTCGATATTTGAAATAAAAAAATAGTTAAGAATGCCATTTGGCCTAAATAATCTCACTGAAATTTATTGTATATCTTTATTTGTTTCTTTTTGTTTGTTGTTAACTAATATTTGCAAATTCTTATTTATTTTTCAGATTTTAGAATTCATTGCAAGTTTTTATGGATGAAACTGAATTTCAGAGAATTTTTTTCAGAATTTGAAGAGAAGGCTATGAATAAAAAAGGATGAGTAAAGTAAGCTTTGGTATAAAAATATCGACCGTTTTGTCAATTTAAATTATTTTAATTATTCACATCTTTAAAAAAAAACAAAATTATTTTTATCTGGGTTTTTTTTGTTGAAGAAAATGGCATCTATTATGCTATTGCTCTCATTCTTAAAATAATAAAGGAAAAATAACAATAAAATGTATTGTCATTTTGCAGAAAAAATATTATTAGCATATACATTTTGTTATTATATTCAGAAATAATTACGATCTTATTTCAAAATTCTGATAATTTCAGTGAAATTAGTCTACATATTTTTAATTAATTCAGAATATTAATATTATTTACATTCATAAATATATACGGACATAATTTTCAAATAATTTCAATGGTGGCACAAAAAGTTTAATTTTTTTAAAACAGATAATTTAATTTTTTTTCTATACTGTTTCGCAAAATGGACTACTTTATAAAAGTTTAAAGATTATGAAAATTTAATTTTAAAGTTTTGTTTGCTTTCTTTGGAAAGGGAGCTAAAATTAAGAATTTCTAAATTTTTATCATAAGAAAAACTTTTTGCCAAACCTTTTAGTATTAGAATAAAATTCGAAATGTATGTAATTGAGAGTTGGAGATGAGGAATTACGTGTACGAAGAAAATGGTCCGCAGAATGTAAGAATTTGAGCAAATCTTCAGTTATTCTTGCTTTAAGCAATCAATGTCCAAAAATGCTTCAAATTCTCTCTTAAAATTTGTTATATTTGTTAAAAACAAAATATGAAATGATCATTAGCTTATATTCCACAAAAGCTGAAATGTTACATTTGAAAAAGTTAAAATTCCGGAATTCGATCCGCATATAAATCGTTACGAATCCTTTTGTAACTGTTTAATTTGATTATGAAAAGTTTTAAAAATGGAAAAAGAAATAAAGTTTTTCAACTAAAATTATCAGGGATGGAAAAGAATTAATATGTTTTCTGAAACTCGCGTTGAATACTTAATATTAGCGAGGCAATACGAAAAAGAATTCTTAATTATAAAGATCTGTATTCTTATTCATAAAATGTGTTTTTAAAAATTAATGTTAAAACTTATAAAATGAAATTTCTGCCTTTTATTTTTGTTGAAAATAAAAATAAAAAAAAAGCTAAGGAGGAATAAGAAACAAAAAAAAATTTTGAAGTATATAACTATTTTCTTAAGTATATATTTAATTTAAAAAAAGTTACCTAAACTCGAAAGCTTTTTCCCCATTCTTGAAAGAACAGAAGATCAAAAGAATTCTTATCAATTATAAAAGAATCATCTTTGTTTTATTCATGAAAAAATACAAAAAATTAACATAGTTAATATTTATGAAAAAATTTGCCAAAAAGAGTCTTAATTATTAAGAAGTATATTTTCAGATTTACAATGTGCTTTTAAAAATTCTTTTTTAAGTTTATATCCTTAAAATTTCCTTATTCAGAATTATTTTATTACATTTGTTGAAAATATTTCTTAATATTAATAAACTCATTATTGATATTCAAAACGGAATAAAAGATTTAAAAAAATTTAGAAAATATTTCAAAAAATAATTAAAATAAAATAATAATAGAATATTAAAATAAAATAATAATATAAAAATAATTAATTCTAATATATGTATAAACAAGAAAAAAAAGGAGATTTTCAAAATATTTATTTTGGTTTTTGAGGAATGAAAGACAAAATTGAATTCTTATTAAATTTAGAGATAAGCCATTAGCTTCCGATTTATTCCTTTCAATTTAATCTCCTGAAATGACGATGTGGGGTTTTTTTTTTGTAATTTTTTGCATATTTTTTAAATAAATAATTTGTGAAATTTAAAAAAAAACAAAAAACACTCACCAACTGAGGGAAAAAGGGTGCGATGATAGAATAGCAAGCATAATTGCAGAAAATCCCCGTCCACAGGGAAAGCAAGAGCAGCAGTTTCTTCGAAATTACCAGAAACATTGTTGAAGACTATTGATTTGGGATCCCGAAAAAGGAATTGATTGATTATTGGAACGCGGTGATTGAAATGGAAGACTTCAGGTGAGTGGACAACGATCACTATTGAAGGGAAAACCTTACGACGCATGCGTCCATCGTAGCGGAACTCTCTTTGTAGTATCAGTTACTTTTGCCGTCTAAGTTTCCTTAGAGAAAGACACAATAGATAAGGGCAAATATACGGCGGGCCACTGTTTTACCTTGCAAGATAAAAGAGAATCCACTTGAGAAGAGTTGCCCCCTCATCAGCGTCGAACCTCGGAAAAGAAAACAAACTGATTTATCTTTTCACGTACAACGCAAAATTATGAAATAAAGCGGTACATGGTTGCACAAACTAAGCCCTCCTGGAAGATAGCAGTGTTTGGGAATTAATGCATCCAATGGGTAGGGTTTGGATGAACAAATATTTTTCTCTGCACAGTGACAAAATATTTATTCACTGAAATAAAGACTGTGAAAATACAGAAACAAGGAACTAGAAAATTAAACTTTCTAGAAGATTCTAAGATAATAATTATTGAGTAAAGGAGGAAAAAAATTAAATGTGCTATTGAGTCAAAATATAATATTGACGTAAACTAATTTTTGCTGAATATAGAAACATTGATTTATGTTTTAAAAAAACGGACAAATCTCTTTTTATTTTAATATAAATCTGCTTTTTATATAATTTTATATTTTATAGGGTTATATTGTACGTAAACATATTTGCTTATGAATATGAAAATGAAATATAACATTGCTAAATGCTGCTATGTAATATTTAAACTGTTTTGTATTCAACTAGATTTCTCTTTTCTTCAATGTAAATGAAATGCTTATAAACAGCAAAAAATAATTCTTAATGAGTTTTTTTTTTACTTATCCTTATTGGCTCTAAGCTATCTCGCATTGAGTTAATTTCAGTTTTCTAAAACGTTAAAAGTTAATTATCTCCTTTTTCGCAAGTCATTGAGCATTCAGATTGCTCAATATAGGCTCATTCGTGTTGTTGTTTCATAAATTTAAGGATATCTAAATAAAAGTATTATCTTAAATGGAAAACCAAATGGAAGGTGAATTTGTTCTTACAAACTCACCTTCTTTTTATTTTTATATAAATTTAGTTTAAAACTAAAAATGGCATGTTTAATGAAAATATTTATTAATGCTGCAAGAAAATTCTGTCCATTTTCTCACATGTATGATTACTTTATTTAATATATGTTCAACATTTGTTTAAATTGTAAAAAAAAAAAATGTTACTTTTACTTTCCCGTATACCAAGTATACAAAAAAATTGTCACAAAATTCGAGCTCAAGATTATTGACAATTCTTTTACTTTCAGACCTCCCAGATTTCGAAAAACATATCTTTGGCATTATATCTGTCTACTCATTCTTCCAACTGTCTATACATGAATATGATAACTCAAAAATGCTTTGAGTTGGGGGGGGGTGAAATTTAGTATTTGGATTTTAGACCAAATTTTGAAGATTTATACCAAATTTTCAACAAAATCCATTTATAATAAATTTGCGGGACTGTTCGAGTAAAAATAAACTACAAAACGTGAAAAGCTAGATAGATAAAATTTCATATTTAGGTTTAACATCTAATATGAATTCATATCAAATTTTGAATTAAATCTTTAGAAATTTTGAACCATCTGTCAGTCTGTTCTTTCGCATGCATGTAAATGCAATAACTTATAAACGCAATGACTTAATCAAGGAAACTCGCGTGTGATCTTATGATTACAACTGTAGCTCGATGTCAGAATTTGCATCCAATTTGCGTGGAAGAAGGTGTTCAAAATACATATTCGCACAAAGGATTTAGTAAAAATGCAAGATTGACATTAACGATCAATATTTTGTAATTATAGTTCATCAATGGTATGCAAAACTTGCGTGATCTTAGCCAAGTTCCGCAATTTTATGAAGTGGAGGAGATCTGACCTTTATTGGAGAGTATGTGAGAAAGTTTTGGAAAGATCGCCATCAGTAGTATATTAACTGCATATCTTCGATTAATCTGTAAAAAAATCAACAAAGATCGAACACTAATATGTTCTTTCTTAACTAATGTTCGACATTTGTATGCGGTTAATAATGCGTAGGTACATTTATTAGTGAATTGTTTATTTTATTGATATTTAATATTTGAGAATTAATTAATTTAACTTCTGCAATTCTATAAAATATGTTATTTTTATTATCATTTAATGCAATTTCACCTACGCAATCACTCATTTGGTAATGATTCATAACTTCGATTATCTGATTTTATTGCTGATGTTGGGCTTTTACACAGATATATTTGCAAATGCATAGAAAAATTTCTCAAGCAAATTATTTCTATGCACACTGTTTTTGTTTGATTGTTTAATAACTTTGTGTTCAATTTTTTATAGATAGATATATGTATCCGCCATAGATAAAACTGCCACTGGATAATACTAGGATGGAGTCCGATTGCTAAAGGTGCTTTCTTTTCTGTGGTTATACGTGAACTTGCTTCTGGAAATCCTTTGTTCTTCCCAAGATCTATTAAGGATCACATTTGATTAAAGGGGGGAGGAGTATGTTGTTATAAATTCCTTGTAACATATGGCGATTATTCTGAAAATAAGTTTTATTTGCGCAGGTGGAAGGAATAAGCATAGATATCAAAACCGTTCCCGAGGAACTGTGCGCAAATTTTTGTTAAGCACTGATGAGTTAAATTAGAAAACTATGTTGCTATTAATTCGACAGCTAGACAAATGAAAATGAATGCCAAAATAGAAAATTTTGTTAAATGTAAAGCTTGTGGGCAACTGCAGTGCGTTGCGAATTGTGTAATGTTTGTGGATTCAGACTAATCTTTCAAAACAAAAGCCAAAAATAAATGTTCATGTATAGAACAGAAAAAAAAAAATCTGATTCACAAATTTTTTTAAAAAAATAATAAGATAAATCACAGCTATATCTATGTTGGTCAATAAATTTTGCATCTGATTAATTGGTTTGAAGATCTTGGACAAATATCTTAACTCGAAAGCTTTTTAAACATATAAGAATTGTGGAAAAGAGAAAAATCAAGTAACCGTTGCTAAATTAATTTTTATCAGTAAATGCTGTTAAAAAATTTTTAATCAATATAATCCTTATGGAATGGTGGTTATATGTTGTCAAAGGTTCATTGAAATGAATTAATATGCAATGCAGTATAATTACGTTATGTGATAAGAAATAAAAAAAATATTAAAGACTGAAGCGTTATCGTACAATCGAGAATTAACACACTTCATAGACAGCTGTACTATAACTGTAAATTGTGCTATGCTTTTTAAAACTGCTAAGAATAATTGTGAGTGCCAGCAACTTATAACACAATATCTCAGACCCAAGTTTACAATAAATAATGCTAAAAAATTTCAAGGATAATGATATTTGGTGGTGAGTCTAATTAATGATATCCTAGATAATCAGGACATTTTTTTCCTGATGATGATTCGGTGCATGGAATACATTTTTTGTGGTTAGAGATTCTCGATAATTATTCGCTATGTATTGATCATTCTTCTTCATTAAGGTCATATAACTTCGTAATAAAATAGGTAACTCACTGCTAATGCAATGAAAGAACCACATTGATTGAATATAAATTTTAGTCACATTAAAGAGGGCGTTTCTTCAAGTTTCTTAGCAGGTTGATGAATAGCATTACGAGTACAGTTAATGTTTCAGTGGAAGTCTAAACGGTAATCAACTCTTTGCAATAAAATAGAGTCTAAATATTTATTAGACAACGGACTGGAAGGGAAAACTTAGCTGTTTAACCACTCAGATCTATACTATCTCAAGAAATTTGGATTATCGGACACTGATCTGTGCTCTTGCAGCGTGGGTGGAGTTCAAAATGTCGAACATTTGTTTTTTGATTGCTTAAAACTTACTGAAGGGAGAAGAGATTTTATTGTGGATCTCGATGCCTGTAATATTAAATTTCCACTTCCTCTTCATATTTTGGTCGACTACAAAATGGCTTTTTCTCATTCTGTAAATTCATTGCCTTTGCTGCTTGAATTTTAAATTAGCCTTGTTGTTTGTTTTTTTCCTGTTGTTTTTATCCTTATTTTTTTTATCTGTTTTTATCTATGTATGTATTGCTTCTACTTACTTCTGTAAGCTTTCTGCTGCACTTTGTGGTGCACAAGGATTGCCTTAATTTAAAAAAAACATTCAGATCTGGGGACATAATACCATTAAATTTTTTTCCCTTGGAGCTTCATCAAAATTCATCATCATTGTCTATCATCCAAATATTTATGATTTAGATTATTTGATCGTTTACCAGGTTTACCAGTAATTTGGAGAGTTTTAAATAACCGAAAGAGTTAATTTAATACTACTAAGTGGAAAGATGTCAATAATCCATTTCGATATTTGCTTGGTACTTAGCACTAACCGCTTACTTAGCAAACACCACTAACTTGCAAAGAAATTTGATAAATTGCTTTCCTTAATGTAATAACAATTTTTTAATTAATCATATGCAGTTCTCTTAGTGTAAGACATTATTTCAATATGGACAGTATGCACTGTGCATAAAACTTTACAATTTATGCATAAAATGAGGTTAGTTTGGCAGGATGTGAAAATCAAGAAAACAACTGAAAATGCTAATCAAACTGACCCATTATTCTGAAATGCAAAAAGGATGATAATCAGATAATACTACAAGGACTTATCATTCCCCAGGGCATTCGAACCTCATAACATCTTACATCGTTACGCAAGAATAAAACGTGTGCCGCGGGATTTGGAACACTTCAGACGGAAGCCGCTGGGAAATTTCCAGGTCTGTGTTTACTTTCAACAAAATTTCTGATAGGAAAGCTGTAGAAATCTTTGTTTGGCTTATCTCCGATCGGGAAAGATGTAAACATAAGAAAGTGGCAAATAAAAGTAACAGAAATCCGAATGTTACCAGTGGTTGGGTAATGCATTCAGTTCAGAACAGGTATATTTAATAGGGTCAATGGGAAGATGAAATCTGTGTAGGTTGTTGACTTAAAAATCTGTAACTCTATACTTCCTGAAATTTTTTTATATGTTTATTGATAGATTTTGATAAATTTATTTAAATTTTTGATAAGATTGCACCATTAGTGTAGAGGCTTTCTTGTTGGCATGTAATAGCAATTGCAATTCACCTGGAAAGTAGTCACGTCATGTTTTTTTAACATAATCCAATAATATCAACAATTGATTGGTTAAAATGTGATAAGTAAGAAAGCAGTTTTTTGAGATAGCAATAAATCTCCGCCTTTCAATGTTTATTATATATATAAATGCATATATCAATATAATTCAATGCTTATTATATTTAAACGCATATATTTATTTAAATCAACGTTAATTATATTTTTAACAAACTTGCTGAATTCCGCTTTATATTTTGATTTTGAATATGATAATGCTTAAAATATAGTGTACAATTTGTAAAACATGGCATACATGTGTCATATTTAAAGAAAAAAATATCTCAAAGCACGTTATAGGGTTGATTGGCCAATGTTGTTAATTCATAGTAGACAAGTGTACACAGGAAAAAAACATTTTTTGACAACTTCCTGGATTTTTAACTAAGGATTAATCATAATTTCAAGGTTTTCCCTAATAACCTCGAATGATATAATAGCACATAAATCATTTTTGCAACATTTAAAATTTTTAAAATACGGCTTCTTAATGTTGGTATTTTTTCTTTAATTTTAATAATTAAAAAAAATATTTAAAGTATACATTGCAACAATACTTTTCATTGCTCGAATGACTAAATTCATACTCGCCTACGTTGAAATGATATTGAATTCAACATTACTTTCTCATTTATGAGGTATACAAAGAAAAAAGACTGTAATCATCAAAAAAAAAAAAAAAAAATCGATATTTTGACTAATTTCTACAATTTAGACCTTACTGGGCTCTAAAAACGTATTTTTAATATTATATTTGTCTTACAGGCACGGTAACTCAAATAAGTCTTACACGGTAACTCGAATACGCCTTAACCCAGACAGATGCGATTCGATGTAAATACTACTTTTTAGATTTCTACCAAATCTTGAGAGAAATTCATTGCGAGGAAGTGTATTTATCCAACTGACTGAATAGATATTAATGAGATTACTATAAAACGTAAGAAGCTAGACAGATTTCATTCACAAATTTAGTTTAAAATTTAATACACAAGTTTAGCACCTACAATATATATCCGATATAATGTATCAACTTTAGAACTATATTCATTAAAAGATAGACCGTCTGTCAGCCTGTAGTTGGGATAACTCTAAAACTGTACGCACAATAACTCTAAAATTATTTAAACAATGACTACGACTGTAGTTCTACCTCAAATTCTGGTTTCAATCGGCCTGGAAAAAAAGTCGTGTATAAAATGCATTTTCAATTATTTGGTATATGTGCATTAACCGTATGGCTCAAGGCCACCAATTTTATGTCGGATGAGTTGGATAACAGCTTTAAGCGAAGGTATGCAAAAAAAATTTGGGCGACAAATTCCAATTGGTTAAGGGAGTGGTCTCCTTGAAACTAATGTACATGTCATCGTTATTGTAATAGACAGCAAATTAAAAAAATGAAACAAAAATAGAAGAATCAATCATAATACATTGCGATTCTATAATGTTCGAATTTCCTTTAAAAAATTTCTCTCTCTCTCTCTTTTTTACTACATGTTTATTTGCTATTTCATAGGTAACAGTTATTGGTATAATCTCGACTTCTGAATTGGTTAAAGGCTCAAAGATCAATTCAACGAAGTATCTGCCATGTTCTAGCACACGCCTACTATGACGTCGAGTATCAAAATTCCTCCTGCTTTTGTAATGCAGAAACATGGAGAGTGAATTGTGTGCTAAGACGTCGTTTCTTTCATACAACTACAGCTCCGAATTTCAATCATCCCTCAAAAAGAAATTCTTGCGAAACTTATACAGGAAGGTTAATTCAACCAAATCTGCTTCAACTGCTTTTCGACCAGTTTCAATATAAAAATTTTATTTTACATATTTTGTAAAAAATAATAAGCTATTTTTGTTTATTCTTGTTCCAAAAGATTCTGAAGGATGATTTTTTTTTACTACAAAAGATTCTAAATAAAAACTTTTTTGTTTCAAAAGATACTGAAGATTTTTGTCCCTAAGATTCATCTACAAAATATAGTTTTCTTTTTTTTTTTTTCATTTACAATAATATACTCGTATTTATTTACTTAAGATGCGCTCATAACCCCTGCATTTACATGTATATTAATAAGATCTTTTTATAATTTAATTGCCCTATTATACAAACAACATAGAAAGTTATTATTTATTTTCAAGTGAAAACGTATATTTGCATTTATTATAAATCCAGTAAATTTCATAAATTGTAGAAAGCAAATGATCTTATTTTGAAAAATCAACTCTGAGAATGGCAGGATATAATAATTTTCTAGGAAAAAAGAAGAAAGAAAACATATTTAATTGCTAACAGATATTAACATATATATTCGAATAATAATATTTTTTGCAAACGGTTTTCGTTTTAGTCAGTTACATCATCTTAATCCTTCTTCTCTGTGAACAAACGATTTTTTATTTATAAGAACTAGAACAACGAACTAGACACTCGCTAGACTCTCTATTGTGTAATTAGTTCTGCTTTAGACTTAATTGGAAAATGATATCGTATTGTTGACTCTCGTAAAGCAGATACTTTTCATTTTTGTGATGTAACAATAGAACAACGTTCAATTTGTTCATTTGCATTTCGAGATTGAAAAAAAAAAGAAAAAAAAAAAAAAAAAAAAAGAGAAATAAATTTTTACCCATAGGAAGGAGGATTCAGACTTTGGAAACTGCGAAAATAAAAATTATTTTGTATTTGTATGATACGGTTTTTTTTAAATTTACTTTTTGTGTTTGTTTTGTACACGTGCAACAATAATTCACAACTACGTTTAGCTGTGAATCATCACTGCTCGTGTTCTTTTCTCTGTTTTAATTTCTATCAAATATTCTCCTTATTTACCCACATATCTGCTGTGGATTGGTCGGGTTTCTTTATCTTGGATTTATTCTTTTCCGTGCTATAGTATAGGCCAAAGTTATTGAATTTGTTATTAGTGAGAATTAATTAATATTATAATTATTTTGTTTATTTTGAGTTTAGAGTTTTTGCTGCTTTGTAGGTTTATGAAATTTTGTATGTATTATTCAGCAAATATGTCTATAATACATTATAATGAACTTAGTTTCTTTTCATAATTTCTCTATATTTGTAGTGCTAATGCTAATTAAATTAATTAAATGCTAATGCTTTAGCTAATTTTCACCCCAAATACATAATTTTTACACCTTTTTAGGCAGATGAAGCCGACAAGAATTAAATAGATCTTCTATCGATTTATAACTAAATTATGTAATATTTTAATGCCTTTATAAATAGAGGCATGGGAAAATAATTTCGCTTCTAAATCAACTCCTTGGAATTATTAATAATTAAAAAGATATATTATTTAATTAGATATGATTAATTACATAATATAAACTATCTAATTAAATTATTTTATTGCCTTGTATTTGAACGAAACATTTCACAATAATTTATGAGTGATTTATAAATTATGACTCTAATTACGAGTATTGCTTCCATCTCTGGGTGCTTTTGTGAGAAAAATATAACGTGTTTTACTTATTTGTTTTTAAAATGACAATGCGAATTATTTAAAAAATGAAATCTTGTTTATAATAACCCTATCATATTCGTCCCTTTCATTGTCAATTTTTGATTAGGACGATCACATTTCGATTATATCGTTATATAAACAATTGTTGCGAAATTTTCTGTACCGGGGTTCGTTTGGATAGTGGAAGTTATATGGTGTAAAGAACGCTCAATCAGCAGATGGCAGTAGAAAATAAAACAACAACGTTTATTTACACGAAGACACACAGGACAGCACAAAAGCGACGACTATATACAGCACAGAAGACGATTATCTTCACCCGAGACGTTTAGCATACAACAGCATACACAGCAGCATACAACCAGAACCTACTGCAGACAGTAGCGCACAGCTCAGTTCAGCACGAGCTTGACTCAGTCGCTTCCGACGACTCCATCTTCTACTTCTCTGACTCGGATTACTGACTTGACTTCTCTGATGATGGTAAACTTTCTGGAGCACCCGCCTTGCAGAGCAAAGCTATCTCCAAGATCCTGGTGTATACGCCCTGGCGTCATATAATGCCCTGGTCTTATGGGCCTACTGGCAGAGGAAGTGGAACGTCGGTACGGGTCGAGAGGCAGGGAAGAAAAGGAAGAGTGGCAAGAAGCGTCTCCTTAAGTAGTATTGGGAGTGGACGAATGGGGAGCCTTGATGTTTCGAGAGTGGCCAATCAGGAAGCTGGGTTATTGTAGTGGAGAGATCGAAGCTTTTTGCGTGACTTAGCCGATCAGAGCATTCAGAATAATCATCATTTTCTCTTCTTTGCTGTCAGTTTTCTTGGATTGCTTTACTGCTTCAATTAATCTGGGGAATTCTTTGAGCACTTCTCTGAGCTCCTTCAGGATTTCCAGGGTTTCAATTGCCGAGGGTATTTCTTCATTAATTTTTAAAGTGGGCTTCTCGTGTTGTTTTCTAGGTGTGGGGATGGGTTGGGTATCTTGTTTACTTGGGTTTTTCCTTATTATTTCAGCATAGGTGGGTCTTCCTCTTACTGATGTCAGCTTGGGGTATTTGGAACATCCTTTCCAGGCAGCTGTGTGTCCTGTTTCATTGCAATTGACGCAGACTGGGTCTGGAATTTTTTCTTTAATATTGCAGCTTCTGGTAGCATGGGGGCCTCCGCACTTAATACATTTCGGTGTAAGTCTGCAGTTCCTTGCAGCATGATAGAACCCTGCACAATTATAGCAGATTGTTGCGGAAGTTTTTCTTCTGTAGCTTTCTATTTTTATTTTCAGATGTAGGAGGAACTTTTCATTAAAGATGTTTTGAGCAGTCTTAGACTTCTTAACTTCTAGTAGGAATATTGGGTAGAGAGTCTTCATCCTGAAATTTTTTAGTTGGGATATTCTTATAATTTTGTACGATTTTTCTTCCAGTTCTTTTACTATTTCGTCTTTGTCTGCATTTATGGGGAGTCCTTTGAGTATTACTTTAATTGGCCTTTCGGCGTAACTTTCTGAAATAATAAATTCCTCCTTCTTTTCAGTCAACAGATCAATAATTTTGGATCTTTCTTCTTCGTTTACTGGTTGTATTGCAATCATGTTCCTAATCAGCCTGTTTTCAGTTTGTGGGAATTTTCTATGTATCTCTTGTAGCGTGATATTATAGTTACTTGACATTTTTCAATTAATGGTTGCTGGCCTAATATTAGCAGTTTCTTGTGTATCCTGGATCTCGCTCAGCATCTCGTATTTATTTGTTGTATCCATAGCTTCTGGTTTTTCTTCAATTTTCCTGATTTTTGCAGCTTTTCTTGGGTTTACCATCTGGTAGCGTTCATTGCTGCTTTCATTATCAGACTTATCTTCAATCGCTGCTGTCTGGGAGGGCTGCTCGTCTATTTCTTTATGACGGGGCATGGGCCGAGGTCTCCTAACTCTTCTTCTGCAGTGTCTATCTTGGCTTGTATTTCTTGATATTTTGAGTAGTCGTCCAGGTACTGGGTTGTGTGTTCTAATCCATTTTCCTTCATCTCTTGTAGGGTGTCTAGAAAGGTTTCTGCTATTGAGTTGAGTTGTTTCGTTTTATTCTTCAAATATTGTATGTGTGCGCAAAGATTTTTGTCCCCATCATGCGGTCTGCAATTTCTCTTTATACAGGGTTTTGTGTTCTTTAATTTTTCTTCCTACATGTCAATGCGTCTACTGAATTCCTCAATCCAATCCTGAATTTCACTACTGGACCTGATACGATTATCATAGAAGATGCCTTCTTTCGTGTTCTTTAGGCTGATCCTACTATCTTTCAAGCGTCTATACCACATGCTTAGTTTCTTGCAGTGATCATTTATTTCCTTGATAAATTTGGTAGGATAATGATAGCTTAGTGGATAACCACTCCTGCCACTGTTCGTGCTCCTAATACTACTCATACTAATACTCCGGGAAATACTGGAGTCATCCGAGCGTCCGTCTCCTTCCATGGCTAGAGACGGAATGTACAGTTGACTTGACTTCTCTGGCAGTGCAGCCCCTTTTATAGGTCTCAGGAGGCGGGGCTAGAAGCCTCTCAACCAATCAGGAACGTTCGAGGCGTATCTCGGTTCCAACTGGACGGATCGGGAAAATTCTCGAAGTTTCTGGTATAATCTATTTTGGCGCCAAAGTCGCCAAATGGTCGCCAAGATCTGGGACCCCCGACACGACGCCCAGACTCTGTTCCATAGAGATGACTGTAAAACATTCTTTCCAATGATGGAACCAACTATGCTGGGAAGCAGCATTACGGATTCGTAACACAATGTTTGGTATTCTTTTTATTTTTGAAATATCATATAAAACCTATCAAATTAATTAGGCATTGCAATTATTTCCGCAAAAGAAAAACCAGCCATTCCTTGAAATAAGATAATTAAGTTGTTGAAATAATGAAATGAATCTAAATTAAATTTTAAAAAATGATAGAGTAAAGAAAATCCTAATAACTGAAAAAATCTTGATATTTTCCAGTGCTTTTGAGTATGCAAAGAGAAATTATTGTAACCATCAAAGAGTTTGATTTCTAGATTTCGATAAATCTTTAAGTTTTGTATAAAAAAAAAAAAGAGGGAGAAAGAGATATTATTTAGGGCGTGATTTTCATCTTTATTCGTATTTTAATGTTTTAATGTTTATTTAGTTAATTAGGAAAAAGTAAATCATAATAAATATTTAAACTAATCGCAAACCTTTGGCGATTAGCAGGCTCGCACAGAATATTTGCTATATTTAATTTCACTTAAATCCCTTATATGTTAGTTCATGTCCATAATTACCCCAAATTATCAGGCAATAAGATTGTGCTTTTTTAGTTATCTTACATATGATCTTTTTCTTACATACATTTCATACGTCCTTTTTAATGGAGAATAGTCTCATGAAATTAAAAATGCAAAATCTCGGCTCTATTTTCTAAATTTTGCGGTATTACAACTTCGCTTTCCGTGTCTATATTGTAAATTACACAGATATTAAATAGAATTCTTTTTCTGAAGCTTTTAACATTGGACGAAAATGTACTATAAAATGTTTGCTGAAACAGTGAGGACAGTTTGAATTTCAGGACAACAAAACAATATATTGTTGGAAATAAGACAAAAAAAAATGTTTTTAAAAAATTGCAAAATTCGAGGAAGATTTGCACCGTTATTAAATTGGTATCATTACGAAAACGATTTTTTAACTTTTGAAATTGTGTAAAATTAATTTTTATTTAATAATAATGTCATAACCTATTGCAGAAAATTACCAGATTTGTTATTTATTCATTTTTAATGAATGAAACTCTTTAAAATCTTTAAAAAATCATTCCGAGATACTCATTTGTAAGTGTACCTTGTTTGGTATTTGTAAGTTCAACGGTCTGGCTTGTAGAGTACAACTCAACCAATTTGGCCAACACTCACACACATAGATATATTCACCTTAATTATTAATAGAGATAAATGCTGAATTATGCGATATCAATAAAATCATAATTTTATGATGGCTCCATTATCCAATATTTCATTGTTTTTGATTGTTTTTGTTGAAGGATTGAAAGTAATTTAGAAATATTAATTTGATGAAGACCTTTGTCATCTACTTTGCACAAAAGAATTTTATTTTTTCCTCAAATGCGCTGGCATATTATTGTTGGTTCAAAATTAATCTCAACTTCAATTTCTATTGCAACTTTTTTTGCATCAATTATTAAAGGACCCAGAAAGATTATTGATCAGATAAGATCGAAGATTCTTAATGAATATTTCGCTGTTTTGTAAAAGATCAAGTGCAGATGCTTGGTCAGAATCTTTTGCTTGCATTAATTTGCATATTGCAGTGATTCCCAAAGTGTGGTACGCGTACTCTCAGGGGTACAGTAAGAGTTTGATAGGGGTACAACTGAGGCGAAAGTCAACCTCCGGAAAATCACGTGACTCTGTCCAAAATGAAAGAAGGCCCAATCATCTGTAGTCCACTGCTCCCCCCCCGTGACCTTCGATTTTTACCTTTGATTTGAATTTATGATGACTTTTTATTTTGCCAGCCTTTATTAGGTCACACGAGAAGATATCTTTAATGTTATGAATAAGTTTATGCAAGAGAACAAAATTGATTGGAATAAATGTGTTGGAATAAGCACAGGTGGAGAAAAAAGTATGGTTGGAATTAACAAAGGATTCCTTGCAAGAATTCGAAATGTTGCCCCGAATGTCATATCTACACATTGTTGCATACACAGAAAGGCTTTGCAACACGTAAGATACCCGCTGAACTACAGAAAGTTTTATATGAAAGCGTGAAAATTGTTAACTGCATTAAAAGCCGTCCATTGAATGAGTCACTGTTTTCGCAAATATGTGAAGAAATGGGAAGTAGTCATATCCAGCTTCTTTTTCATACTGATGCTCGTTGGATATTTCGAGGAAAGGTTCTGAATAGATTGTTTGATCTTAGACATGAACTTCAATGTTTTCTTAATGATAGATTTGAGTTGAGAAATTGTTTACATGACTGGAAATGGCTTTGTAAACTAGCATATTTAGCAGATATATTCTCTGTTTTAAATTGCCTCAACTTATCGTTACAAGGCAAAGAAATTTCATTGTTTCATGTTCAAGATAAAGTAAACTTTTCCATCTCAAAACTAAATTTATGGCAAAAGAGAGTTGGTAATGGAGAAGTAGACTCGTTTCCCTTTCTTCATGAGTTTATAACAAGTTCGACTACTAACATTAATGCTGATACTCGGAAATGTATAACACAGCATTTGGAGAGAGTTTGTAAGTGGGCTTGAAAAATTATTTCCCTGATTTAAATAGAAATATTGAATGGATAAGAGATCCGTTTAACATTGACACAACATCCATGCCAGAAAATTTGACGCATGCAGAAGAAAAGCAATTGTTGGAATTGGCTTCAGACGGATTTTTGAAAATTAAACATAGGGAGAGTACCTTAACATCATTCTGGTTACAAACGCAACATGTGTATCCGCTCTTAACAGAAAATGTTCTGAAATACATCTCGCCTTTTCCAACTTCATATTTATGTGAAGTTGCTTTTTCAGCATTTATAGCGATTAAGTCGAAAAAAAGGAACAAGCTCTTGGACGTGGAACCGCATCTGAGATTAAAATAAACAAACAGGGAACCAAATTATGTCGATCTATCATCTCAGCATAAACAATTTCATCCTTTTCATTGATCCAAATAAATGTTACTTACAATATAACTTTTATTTATATTTTATTATAAATAATTTTATTTCTCTTTTCTTATTATTTTGTGTATGTCACAAAAAATAAATATATTTTTGATTTTATTAAAATACATCCTTTTTTTATGAAGGTTACTCAGCGTCACAAACATTATAGAAAGGGTACGCATATGTCAAAAGTTTGGGAAACTCTGGCGTATTGGATTAATGCAGTTTAATATCTTATGCCAAATGACTAATGAACACAATATACTACTTTATTTTATATAATTAAATAAACTTCGGGTAACTTCTATTAAATTATCGGTTGTACATTACATACATTACTACATGTCAGTTATACTGATTTTCTGTAGGCTAGACTGCTTGACCCAGAGTTACCAAATTTTGCACAGAAATAGTTTGGAGGGTGGAAATGTGATGCTTTATCAGTTGTACATTATATACATTACTACATGTCAGTTGTACTGATTTTCCGTAGGCTAGATTGCTTGACACAGAGTTACCAAATTTTGCACAGAAATAGTTTGGAGGGTGGAAATGTGATGCTCCGAGACATTTTTAAAAACTTTAATGAGAATTTTAATTAATTAAAAGTAAAGGGAGATTTTAATGTTTTTTAAGCTATAACTTCTGATTTTTAAACTATTTTCAAATCTAAAGATTGATCTTTTTGCCAATTTAGTTAATGTAAAATTTTTTTTATCTCATTTCGATTGTTTTAGGAAATATTTGATTGCATGATTTTCTTTCATTGTTGAAAGTTAGAGAAAGATTGTTACTGTTTAATATTGTTACGAACCTATAATATTGCTTTTCAATGCAGTAAGTTCCATCGTAATAAAAGGCTGTTTTGCAGAGAGCTGTGATCGGATGTCGGTTTAATAATTATCGGTCTTGGCAACGATTCGGCTACTGTGACGTCAAAATAGAAGATTCTAGAATGATGAGGAATTGTAGCGATAGTATCATATCAATAGAAGGGAAATTATGTAGAATCTTCGTGGATTTTCTGTATCCTGCTTCGAAAGTTATAAAAAGCCAGTAGACGAAGCTGGAGTTGGTCGTATAATGAATTAGTTGAGTCAATAGGTCAGTCAAATCATATTCTTAGTTCGAAATTATCAAAAAACTTATTAAATCAAAAGGGAAATACAAATTAAATTACATGTGTAAGTTCACATTATTCCTATCGGGCCACACCTACATCACCCAAAACAGACAATTTCTTTAATTAACCGTCTCATTTTATTATTTCAGTGGTGTAAGGAAAAAAACTTCGCTAGTAGAGTCCCAGGTTCGAATAACATGTTAAGGGTGTAAGGAAAAAAAAAAAAAAAAAATACTGTATTTTTTTAATGTAAGAAATAAACAAGAAATAGGGTAAATTTTTTAAACTTTTTTTTATTCTAATAGTTAAATAAAACTAATTTTGGATGTATTTATAGAATTGGAAAATAATTTGTTGATCAAAAAAATCATATTGTATAACATGAGAACCATATTTGTATCAATACAAAAAATGAATTTTGTATTGTTCTGATCATTCAAAAGAATAGTTTTACAATATAGTTTTTTCAATTACTTTATTATATTATATAGTGGACTATTTGGGTTGGGTTGCAGCAGCGTACGAGTTACATGTTAGCGCTTATGGAAAGTTACTTAAAACTGTCTGACGTTAAATTCTTGCAAAATGTGTTAAACTTGTTGCTTTATTTAAATAAGATTTATCTGATTTATCAGAAGCCCTGATTTACAACTTAATTTACCATCCATTTCAGAGAGAATTGTACAAAATCAGAAAAAAAAAATGTCCTAGACTTCTTTTTTAAATTAATTACCACAGACCAATTTAACTCAACTTAAATGTTTCCAAATCATTTACTTCGTATGATTTGGAAAAAAAAAATGTTTCTAATTCGATGCTTGTATTCATTCTGTATTGGCTAAGGACATTACCTGTTTTACTAAAATGTGACGAATGTCATAAAACGTGTTGCAACTAAACAGTTAAAGGGATATGACGTAAATAATACATTTGTGGAAGCAAATTAACTGGTAAACATATTGAACTTTTCAAATTTTTTAAAAGGTAAGCTAAGTTTTTCTAGGTTTTATAGTATATTTACTTTATTTTTAATACTTTCATAGCTTTTTCTTGCAAGTTTAAATTGATTCTAAAATATAATATATATATATATGTTTTTCCGTTTACAACCAAGAAACACAATTTTCTTAGTTTTATTTTCAAAAATGCTGTCATTAATTAATATTTTCGCAGAATTTTCCCTCAACTTATGTTATATCAATATCACTTTTGTTTATGTTTGTTTTATATATATGTTTATTATATGTTTGTTTATTCTTCGTTTTCAAAAATTGTTAAAAATCTCAACCATCCCCATAACTAATTTAGATTAATCTCGTAATTGTGATAATGAATAAAAATTCTGCTTCTGTTGTATATATTTATTATTTGGGTGACACAAATTATCTTTTTTTTTATGAATCTTATTTATATAAAGCATTTAAATTCGAAAATTGTCGGCTTCTTTTCAAATAAATAATTATTCTATAAATTATTTTGGTTTGTAAATTGACTTCTCATAAATTTTGAAATCAAATAGCATTTGTGTTAATTATACTTTTGTAATTCTATTGTCACTCCCCATCCATTTTCCCTGTATAATATTGTGAGAATAGTTATTTTGTAATTAGGGAATGTGTGTAAATATCATTATAGGTTCTCAAGTGCAATGAATTTCAGCAAAATGTTGTCTTTAAATGGGAATTAGAAACTTGTTTGTCTTTCTTTTTTTAATATAACTTATAAATAAAAATGACAAAAATAATTGTAAAATATACCAGCTGTTCAAAGAAACACAAAAGTGTACTCTGGCACAATATAATTTCTGAAAAAAATTTATATAACTCTTTATCAGAGTGCATAACATCATTAAAAGCCCTTAAAAACTGCTTATTATTTATGGTTTTTATATAAAGTGCTTATTAGGTTTTTAAAAGTGCTTATTTTTTTATACAGGTACTTATATTTTTCTTGTAATGAAAAAAAAATCATTATAATTATTTGATATGCTTGATTATAGGCTGTATTTTCTTTGCAATGTTGGATCTTTCATATTTAATGAATCTGGAGGTCAGTGAAAAAAGTTTTATCTCAGTTTAGGGACTTACTAATAGATTGCAGAAAATATTCCATTTGCTAGGCTTTTCATCACATCCTTTCACTTGTTAAGATAAGGAGAAAATCAATTCTTTTTATAAATAATTTTATATGCTCATGTTATGTTTTTAACAGTAACATGAATATTTAACTTCAGTTCATCCTTGCTTTTCTGCATGAGATTACTTGTTTGTAGAGCATCTGTTAGTTATATTACAATGTCATTTAATGTCTTTCCATTAGTGAAGTGAAGCGTTTAAGTATTTTTGTTTCAATTAATTTTTGTACAAAGGTTTAAAATTTCGTAACAATATGTCAGAAAATATGCATTTGATTCATTACATATTTTTAAAAATGAATACACTATATAATTCAAGGCTTTCAAAATTAAAAAACCAGACAAAGTGTTTATGAAATTCAGAAGTTACTTGTAGGTTATCTGTTACTCTTGCAAAAAAATACAAAGGAAAATTAATACCCACAAAATTTCTTTTTTATTTTTTTATGTGTGAACTATTTAAAGAAGAAAATGTTATAATCACCAAAAAATTTATCTCTAGAATTTGCCCTATCTCCATTATTCAAATATCTGAATAACACATTTTTATTTTTATGTCTATCTGTGAACATAGTAGTTTGAAAAATACTTTGAGCTGGAATTTCTTAATACTAACTTTGCAAATTTTGAACAAAATTCATTCTTTTTGTATTATGTTTGTTTGTCTGGGTACAAGTGGACAGGATAACTTCAAAGTGCTACTTTGGTAAAATGCGATACACAATTTTAGTATCTGAAGTATAGATGATTATCAAAATTTTGAACCAAATCTGTCAAAGAGTTCACTATCCTACAATATGCTCATATGCATGTAAACATTGTAATAATAATAATAAAATAAAAAAAAACTGTAATAATAATAATAAACACACAACTTAGATAAATGAAATTTGTTAAGTTATATTTAAATTGTAACTTTGTCATAAATTTTAGATTTAGGTGACCTGCCAAAAAGGGACTCTGAAAATAAAGATCTTTGTATTTGTGGCATTCATGGCCTTGCTTAACACTTTCAACACTAGCGACGTGATATCTCATCTTTCAGATACTTCCAATTACAAGTTTCTGGGGCTAAAATTTGTCTCTTATGCCAGATTGCATAGTATTAGTATAGTAGTTTTGTAGTAGATTAGTAGTTTATATTTATAGTAGATTTAGATAATTATATTAGATTAGTAGTAGATTTAGTAGTTTAGATTGCATATTAATAGCGTTAAAAGTGTTAAGCTCTCCCATTTTTATGTCAGAATGGGTTATAACTTTCATCAGGAAGTATACAATGAAGCAGTGGTTAGATATTTTCATTTAGTTTAAAATGAAGCTTCAGTATTTATGATAGAGTGCATTAAGTCATTTCTTTGAATGTATCGATGATAACCTGTATTTACTTTTTTAAGTGTACAGTCTGTGTATGTTAGTAAAGCAACAAAGGTTTACTAACTTTAAAACAAATTTTTAAAGTTTTGAAGGAAAATTTCTCAGTTGAAATTATATCTTCAGTAATTGTTAATGCCAGTATGATTTTTCTAACGATGCATCTTGTTTTGCAATTGATAAAGTGAGTGCAAACATAAGAAGGGATAAAATATTGACTTACATTCCACAAAAGCAATATTCGATAACATTATATGCTTTTTCAGGTATGAGTTGTGAGCTGCTTGTTTTGAAAATAATGAAACATGTAATGAATTAAGTAAATTTTGCATTAATATGAAATGTTGTTTTGGTAGAGAATAAGTAAGTGTGAAAAATGGATTATGTTCTGAGTTCTAGTTTCATCATAATGGATAAAAGATGGTATGAAAATATTATTCTCATGGAGTTTATAGATTTCCTGGTCAAACCACCTTTACATAATTTCAATGAAATTCCTTCTCAATTTCTTTAAATTTTTCTGGTTTTAGTATTAAATTACATTTTCAAAGCATTGTCTTGTATCACACCAAATTGATTTGGTAGGAAAGAAATTAAAAATTGATATAGGTATTAACTGTAATTGGGAAAAAAAGATGTTTACTAATATTTTAAAAGTTTAAAAATGATGTAAAAAATAAGAATTATTTTGAATCGGATATTATATCTTGATTTTTCCTCTCCAGTAATTTAGAGTGAAACTTTCATGTTCAAGAAATTTTGAAATTGTAATACAGGAATTTCATTTTAAAAACTGTGTTTTTTGAACAATATGATAGAAAACTCAAAATAATATTTTAAAATCAGAAAATCATCTTAAAATCAATTAAACAAAATTTTAATATTCAAAAAGTAAAATTAAAATTTTAAAATTAAAAATCATAGGATTGAGTTATTTTTTAAATGTATTTTAACGAATTTAACTAATTATTTCCAGAATTTTATTGAATATAATTTATTTATATTTATTTAATATTGAAATTTTTCAAACAATTCTGTCATTCTTTTTAGATAGATTTCTTATAGGAAGACTACTTATTGCCGATTTTAGGAAATTTTCTACAGATCTTCATCAATCATTCAAAAATTTATATATATATATATATGTATATATAATTAAATGTAAGTTAAATCTTATTTAATATCTTGAATTTTGTCTTTATTTAACCCATATTAACTTAATTCTAAAATTTATTTCCTGACCCAATTCCACCTTTTTTATTTAATTAATGCTAAAGGAGCTCTGTAGAAATGCTTAAAACAGTTGTTAGAAGGGATAAAAATCTGTTAGCTAAGCAAATTCTTTTAAAAGTTGCCTATAATTCCCTTACCTAAATCGACATGTTTAAAGAAATCCCTATCAGAATTTTATAGCATGTAATCACCAGGGGAAATGGAATAAAGTGAAGTTTTAAATATTAACAATGTATTCTCACCCTTCAGCCACATAACTGCTTAAAAATGTGTATATATATATATATATAATGTAAACATATAATTTTTGAATCGGAAGATGGCAGTTTCGAAGATTGTGAAGAAACTTGGCATTTTTAAATTTGATTTAATCCATCCTGAGAAGGCATAATGTATTTACAAGAGGCACAGACAAAGCACGTCTGCCCACAACAACAGATTTGGCAAGAAAAGATTGAAATAAATTATCCCTGATAGTGTATAACATGAGATATCGATAGGGAAAATATTTGTTCACAGTGCTAATATACTTTTAAGATTCTGATAGAGATTTCTGACACATGTCAATCACAAGCAAGAGAAACATAGGGATCTTTTAAAAAAGAATTTGCTTAGATCAGCAATTTTTATCCTTTCACTCGGAGTGTGGGAACCACTGACTAAAGCATTTTATTTTTAAAGCATGGGATCAGGATATAAGAGAATAGAATGACTTTGATATGGGCTAAGTTACGATGAAACTTTGGAAATTAATTTGGAATTGAAATTAGAGTTTAAAATATTGCATATATGCAATATATATATATATATATATATATATATAATGCTTTTAACATGTAATCTTGTTAACACAATAACTATAATAATTTTGTTTGGATTTTAATTGGTTTAAAATATGTTGTCAAAAGTTTTTAAATGGTAGATGATTTCATAGATAGATTATTGAACTGAAAGTGGGTTGTAATGGTTGGAAAGGAGTTGAAATTTTCATTTCTTTATAATTTCCTTTATTTTAAAGATAGAAAAATCAATGAAATTAGCCAAATTAATGCCATTAAGATAAACAACTTTTGTACATAAATTTTTTTGATAGCTATAATTGCTTAGAAGTAGGGCTGAAAAATGATAGTGATTGTGTTTTAGTGAAGTGACCTAACTTAGACTGTTTCTGATATCATCAATGTATATATCCTGTTTTTAAAAAAAGGAAATAAGTTTTAACTTTATTTCATATTTTGATATGGTATTGATATAATTTATTATTGGCCAGCTTAAAAATTTCCGAAAGCTACATTTTTTTCAGTTATTTTGAACATATTTTATTTTAAACTTGGAAGCAAGAGTGGGAATTTGTTTTATTTCTCCAGTAAAAAAAGAGAATCTTGCACCAACTTTCCCACAAAGGTGGAAAAGAATTTGAACCAAACCTATCAAAATTCTGCAAATTAATTAATATGATAAGAAATAAAAGAAAAAATAATAATGCATTTGGTGACGTATTGTTAAAAAAAGTTACAATTTGGCACCACAATTCTCCTGTATTGTGATTTCTTCTTTTTAAAATAATTTTCTAAAATTCACATTTACTTAAAAACTTCAAAATAATATTTGTATGTTACTTTTATATATTTGTTACTTAATAGTGTTTATTTTGCAATAAATACAAATTATATGAATATAGTAAAATCATAATCTATGGTTGTTTCAAAATCTAATATTTCATTCTTTTTGTCTGTCTAAAGATTGAAAGGAATTTGGGAACAATAACTTAGATAATACGGAATCTACCTTTGCCTTCCAGTTTGCCGAGAGGAATTTTTATGTTTTAAAAATATTTCTTTTATTTATTTTAAAAATATACTTTAAAAATGTGAAATATTTTTAAAGAAAATTTTAAAAGTCAATGAGCAAAATTTCATGCTAAAAAAGCAAAAAGAAAAATGAACTAAAGTAAAATTCTCAGGCCTGACAGTGAAAATCAGACTGTTAAAAAACTGTAGGGCAGTTAGTTGCTCAAAGCTTTGTACCAACAGATTTATTACTGTGTATAGATATTTAGAAAAGGTGAGTCCAAATTGTGCTTCGTCATTCTAAAATTCCTTGTTTTAAAGGGAGGATTACTTGAAAACTTTTTTGATGTTAAAGAATTAAAACTGTGTTCGATTGTTGCATTTAGGAATTATAGCTATTACTCGCGACTTCGTTCACATGGAAATTTTGATGTGTATGTATGAGGATTGATGGTCTGATCAACACTCGGCAGTGTCTGTCTAAATTCGCCTGCGAGCAAAATAGCAAAGCCGCCCATCACCGCCTGGTTGGAGTGGATGTCCTGCAGGTTGTGATTTAATGCTTCTGATGCGTGCTTGTGTGACATGTTGTACTTCTAATGCATGCTTGTGGATGATGTTGGATGTCGGGGTATCTTCGCTTGCAAGATTAAGTGGCAATTTGATAGCGGAATGTGCAGTCTGGCCACCGGTAAGCAAAGTTGCAGTAATGCCTGAGGAAGCTACAGCCAGAGCTATATTGCGGTCCTTGCGGAGTTGGGCTAGCAAAGATTGAGCACAAACGTCTTATCCGTACCCCTTGGTGCGTCAAGAAAGAATAACCCTCCTTTCCGCTATTTACTCGGTTCAGAATCTTTTCATAGGTTTGACTCTGCTCGGAAAGTAATTGTGGTATCATTTCATTGACCTGTGCTTCTAAAACCACTGCGTCGTAGTTTAGCTCCTTCACAGCTTCGCTTGATAATTCCCCTCTTCGCTGCAGTGAGGGTAGGCCGAAATCACTGAGACATTTACCAGATATGGAAATCATTTTATCCTCAATCAATACCAAAGCTTCGTTAATGATTAGGTTATTGTGAGTGCCATCCAGCCTATGCACAATATCTGTTGATAAAGATTCCTTGTATTTAACCCACAGCTAGAGGGGGTCTGAAGTCCGCAAGTGCTCACTAAAATTGCAAACAGGTCTTCTAGCTACTTTCATAGCCCAAGCTTTATTACTCCTCTTCGAAAGATTAGATCTTTCGAAATACTTTATACATATTATATTTTTTTATTATATTATGTTATATTTTATAATTATTTTATTATATAAGTTATTCATCCTTGCTTGAAAATCTTTTTTTTCCCCCTCAAAATTTCCAAACATCTCATTTATGCCTAGGCATCTTCCATATGTATTCTTTTTTTCTATTTTAATTTCTTATGAATATCAATGAAAAATTATATTTCTGATATTTTTCATTGTTAGGTTATTAATAACATATTTTTTTATGTTCATTCCCAGGATTCTCATTTGAAGGAGTTACATTTTATCATGGCAAATAATAATGCAATTACTCTTGATCATATAAATGCATTTTTTTCATTGGATGTGCCACTTCAGCAACTGAATATTGTTCCAACTGCAACAGGTGGGGCTGGAATCAATAATATTGAACAATTTCCACCTCCAAGACAGTCTGCTCCCAGGTAAATATTATGTGGCATTTTTAAATAATTAAGCATTCAAATGTGTAAAGCATTCAATCAAAAAAACTTAGTATTTTTAATTTTAATGAAGCATGCTAAATTTGCGGGTTGTATATGTATCGGTCTGTATAACCAACCATGTGCAATAATAATTTTTGTTCAAACCTATCTGAATCTTCTAAATGACCAGAATGATTATTTTCCATTTGCAAATTTCTGCTGCAGAGTGAATTATTCAATTATATTATTTAAAATATTTCATATTGCTAAATGTGATTATATCATTTATGTCTCTAAATTGTAAAATTGCTATTATATGTTAATAAATACAATTTGTCTATAAAAATCTCTTTCTCGATACATGATAATCATATATCACATCATAATAATTAGAGGTTTAAATTTTATTTACATTAGAATTTTTTATTATATAATTATTAAACAAATTTAGAGGAAGTTTCATTTTATTTGAAACAAGTTACATTTAAAGGCTTATTAAAAATAAGTCTTTAAACTTAAAACAAGATATAATTTGTAGATTTAATATTTCTTTTTAGTTATTTTTTTTTCAAGTCTCTTTTCTTTATTCTTTCTTTAAAAATCTTTTTCACCTTCTAGACATAATTAATATCTTATTACATAGATACGAAAACTATTGAAATCTAGAATGATTTTCATTTGGGCTGTAGATGATTTAAATTCTGCAAAGTCACAATTTCTGAATTTTAAAAATATTCTTCGGCCAAATTTAGATACATTAAAAAATTAATATTTGGAAATATTTCTATATTTGAGAGTGTGAAGGCAGTTTATTAATTCAGACAATTATTTTTATTTAATTCAGATAATTATTTTAATTGTCAATTCAAATAAAAATTTTCCCAAAATGGGAAAAATAATGCAAAAATGTCTAGTATTTACAAGAAAATGTTATTTTCGTCTTATAATTCTATTTTTATACTATAGTTTGTAAGTAAGTAAACTGTTTCTATGTAAAAAAAAAAAATACCCCCCCCCCCCCCTCTTTATCAGTTTTCATAATATATTTATATATATATAATATAATGTGAGAATAAATTCATTTTATTTGTACTTTTGGTATTCAATTTCTTGCCAATTAAATTCAAAAATAAAAACCCTTTTATTTCTGAAGGTTAAATTTTTTGTTTGTTTTTCCTATGTGTTTTAGGGCCTAATTGTCATAACTTTAATTGTCTAACCTGAATCTGTCTTATCTTTTGAAAATCCTAATCTAAAAAAAGTGCAGAGTTAGATTGGAAAATATTTCTGTATGGAAGATTAGAATATATCCATTGATGTTCATTTTAATATAAGATTTTTAGAAAATGATAATAGGTATTTCAGTTTTTATCTTAAAATTTAGACATTTTAAAAATTATATGTACTGTTTGTCTACCTCAAGAATAGCTCCCGCCAATATGTCTACGATAGTCTGTTGCTGTGGAAACAAGACCTGCTCTATTTTGAATAGGGGATTTAAAAAGAAAGGCATCCATGTTGGCTTACTGATCGCCTTGATGACGTATTGGCGATTTTTTTAAATTGATTTATAAAGAGTGAAAAAGAATTGTTTAATATATTAATTATATAATAATATTTAAACTTTTAGACATAAAAATGAAATATTAATAAATATGCAATAAAGATAAAAATTATTACAATAAAAAAGTAATTATTTAACTTTTTAATAATTGTTTAATATTTTCATAACTATTAATAATTATCAAGGACTTTAGATTATTAATACAATGACAGAACTTCGTTGATTATTAAACTTTCAGCATGTATTTTCCAACAATTTCTAAGGCAAAACAGTTTTCAAAGTAAAATAAAATAAAATACCGTCTAAATTTCGAAAATAATGTTCATTCAAGCATTTCAAAATCCTCTAAGAAATCCCTCTAAGAAATCTACTAGTAAAACACCCGTAAGGAAACCCGTTGATGATCCAGCATGAACAACTATAAGTCTATTTTTCGAATTAACATTTGCTGTAGCTCCCAAAACTGTGTCATCTTGCCAACATTTCTTAAATGTCAAATTGCTGTCTACCTAAGTTTCATCAATATAGACAATCGGTTGTTCAGCTTTCCTGTGACATCTCATTTCTCTCAAATATCTGTGTCTCCAAAAAGCAATATCTGGTCTTTCCATGAGTACTTTTTTATTATTCACGCACTTCTTCCATCGGAAATTCATTGAATGTAAGACTTTGCACAATGTGTCTTTTTGCCACGAAAATCCAATTATTTCTTTCATCACGGGTAGTAATTTTCTGAGGGATGATACTTTCCTTTCTTTTATGTAAAAGTCTTGAATTGTTTGTCGTATAACACACTTATCAAAGTCGTCTATTTCACAGTTTCGCTCACTAGGTCTTTTACGGTGTTTACCGGGTGATTTTAAAACTGTCGATGAGCTCGATGATGAAACTTCCTTTCTTATTTTTTTTATTGTAGCTTCAGAAATTCCAGTTGCTTGAGAAGCCCTTTTCAGAGCTTGTGGGAGTGGAATTAACGTAGATTTCGATGAAGCTTCATTGGAACAAAATTCCGCAGCATTATATACAATTTTACGTGCCTGCGATTTCAAAATTTCACCCTTCCTTAACTTCAAGGCCATCTTGCAAGTTTAGCAAATTAGTAAAATCAATTAAACCAGTAAGGAACAAATAATTTTAAAAGCAAAATAAACACAAGGATAAGATAACGCGTGCAACTCTTTTAAATCCAAGAAGAAGAATGACGTGGTAACCTTTAATTCCGCCAATTCCCTACACGCTTAATCCCCATTAGAAATGAACTAGTCCTGTTACTACAGCGACCGCCACTAGATAGACTTCTTGGTGGGAGCTATTCTTGTGATCGACAGACAGTAAGCTTACACCTACTAGTTAGGTAAGCTTACTAATTGCAGATGAAATGAGCAAGAATTCTGTCATATTTATTGTAAATGTATGTAGCAAATTCGTTATTCCCACAAGCAAGTGAAAATTCTATTCAAAACTGATTTCAAAAACCGGATACATTAGTGATGGATGAAAAGATCAAACTATTGATTTATGCAAAAATGCTAACTCTACAGTTGAGAAAATATCATTTACACCTGTTATTCAGAGAATGGGATGAATTTGTGATGCTGCACCTATTTCCAAAATATCACCCTTGAGTGTGTCTATCCTTTTCAAGGTACACAGCCTCTAAAATTGTCTAATCTTTATAATGTTATTCTTTTCAAATTACATTAGTATTTCAGTACAAAATACTATCACCTCCATCTTCATAATTGACAAAAGTGTAAAACAAGATAACAGTAGAGTCTCTGTGACAGCAGCATTATAGAATTTTGTCTTGGATACATGTTTCTGCCTAAGAAACAATCTTAACGAAAGCAAAGTCTTCTTTTGAAGCTAAAAACAAATTACATTGATCATCTCTGTAATGCAATGGAAATTATACGGGCTATTGGTATGCTGAATTATGACATTGCTTATCTTGATAGAGCTCCGATTGTACATGTTATTGTACATATTTTTTCCAAGTGCTCTCAAACTTAAATGCTTAAAAATTATATCAAGTATATTAAGTAATATGTGTTTAATTATAATTTTTGAAAATTTTTTAAAAATCTTTTCTAGTTGGAGGAAGGGAGGAACAGAATATGTGAAACAAATTCTAGACAGAGATAGAGAAGCTGAAGTATGTATAACATAAATAATTTTGCACACAAAAATTTTAAGTGCATTTTTCAAAACTATTTATGTTGATTTTTCATTAATTTATCCTTTTGTAAATGTTAATTATAATAAATTATTTTTTGATAGTTTGATTACAAATAAAAAAAAATGTAGTAGTAGTATCTTTATATTTAAAATATATTGAGAAGAAAAAAGAGCTGCAATGACTTAGTTGTAAGGTCTCATTTTTGATGCTAAATGTTTCTTGATGCGAAATCCGATTCTACCTAAAATCTGCATGTGAGTCCACTACATTTATAGCCATTAGTTCCGAATATCATTCTATTGTTGTTGTACAAAAATTTGGAGTGAGAAATTTTACCATTCTGGTGTCACCCTCATCATCTGATTATAACTTAAAATTATGAGTTCTGTCCAAAGCAGCTCCCTTGCCACTTGAAGATGTAACACAAATAAAACTAAACTAAATAGAAAAAAAAAGTATATAGAAAAGTTATTGTTACCTGGGTTGTCATTTTTTTTTAATTACATGCTTTATATTCTGATAATGAATTTCTTTTTGGAAATCTGTCAAATTTGTGTTTACAGTCAGTCAGTTTGACTCTTCAGTAATTTTTTTAAAAAGCTTTACTTTCTTTTTAACTGTTGAAACATTCTAAATATGTAGTTCAATACACATTCTTAATTTCTTGTGCAGCTTCTCCCATCTGAGGATCTTGTATCAGAAAAATAAAATGAAAGATATTTTTGAAGAATGGTTGAAGTTTATTTAATATTTCTTTCTTTTATATTTTTAGAGAAGACAGAGCCAACAAAATCTAATGATTAATTCAACATTAAGTGTCAATACACTTGACGATGTTGAATCAACTATTATTGGTGGTGGAGAACCAGCTTTAGATGATTTACAAGTGGAAACAACACAACAGATCTATTCAACTTATTTTAATGTTCCTAATAGAACATATGATCCTGATCTTACTATTACAAGTTACAGAGAAGAGGCATGTAGATTTGTTTAAACATCTTTTATTAATTATTATTTCGCTTACCAAAACTATTTTACTATGTATTGATAAATAATATTGTGATGAATGTTGTTCAAATGATATTGTGATTAGTCTAATTTTATCTCTTTTCATGACTGACGTTAGTATTGGTAATTTTGAGTAGAATAAAATTTGCAGAATGTCATAAATTTGTTAATTAATTTCAAGATTGGTAATAATTTATAACCTTTCTTAGCACAGAATTGACCCTTATATTCATATGTAAGTAACTATGAATCTCATTACTTTTCAGTTGACAAAAAGTTAAATATATATAAATTATTTAAATTGACAACATTTTGAAATTGATCCAAAATTGTTGCTAACATTTTTATGTACAAAGAAAATATTTTCAGATTTTATCTTAATTTTTTTTTTTGTATTGATATTGTCCATCCTTTTCTTCTATTTTGAATTCCTTGTACTTGAAAAGAATGTATGTTTTTTTTTTGTATTTTTTAAAAATTTTTTAATCATTTGCTTGATTGGCTGTTTTGATATTTTTAAGATAAGCTATGATTGCAGCTGTAATCGTATTTCAAGTTCTTTGTGTTCATGTTCAGGTCGCTAAAAATTTGATTACTCTTATGTTTTCATATTTTTATCAATGTGATGAGTTGTTAAAATTAAGGAAATAAAAGAAATCTCTTGTGAAATTCAGAATTCAAAATAAATAGTTTTAAAAATAATTCTTGAAAACAATGTTTTCCTCAGGGTAGATTGCTAAGTAGATAGCAAATAATGTATATATATATATTTGCATATGCATAAAGAGAGAAATTATTTTATCAAAGTAAATATCATCAGAACATTAATTTTCTTATTGTTTTTCTTCTAATTTCTTTGCTTATTTAAAATTTCACTTTTTTTCCTTGATACCAAAAATTTATGGCTTTTATGATAATCTTTTAACCATATTTTGTTAGATTTTAAATTTGACATATTTACTTATTTTGGAATTAAGAAACATGTTCTTTCTTTGCACAGATTCTTCAGCAGCTAAATATACATCCTGTTGTTATTATCCAAGGACCAACTGGATGTGGAAAAACTACACAAGTACCCCAGTATATTCTTGATTATCACCAATCAAAAGGAGTTTATTGTAATATTATTGTAACTCAACCTAGAAAAATTGCTGCTATCAGTATTGCAAGACGAGTTTGTCAGGAAAGAAAATGGCAGTTAGGAAGCATAGTTGGTTACCAGGTGTGTTATAAGGCTTCCAAATTTTTTCAATAATAGACAGAATAATAATTTGAAAATGTTCTTTTTTTATAGTTATTTTGCTTGAAATATAAAAATTTCCCATGTATTTGGCATAAAATTTTAAAGCTACTATGATTTGCTCTGCTATTGTGATTAAATTTGAATAGTTAATTTTTATTGATTTGTTTCTCTGGATATAATTCATTTAAAGCTGTTCAATTTTTAGATGCATATTGTATTAAAAGTATTTTTATGCCTGAATTTTTATTCATTTTACTTATATGCTTGAGCATGGATTCCCAATCTTTTTAATATTTGAAATCACATTTTAGAGTTCAGATTTATAGATCATTCGTAATGCATTTACTTTTTTCAGAAACAAACAGCACACATTCTTCCGAGAAGATATTTTTTTGCTGAAAAGAAATTTTGATGAGGAAACTATATTTGTTATTTAATATAATTTTACCAACAGATATTTCTAATTTGTGGTTTGATGAAGATTCTTAGCCCAAATTGCATTTTTCACTGTTTAAAGATACATATACTTCAAGATCTTGTCAAGATCCTTCAAAAATTGACTGATTTGGAGAACTGTGAATAATATTTTGTTGAAAATAATTGCAAATTTTGATACAATGAAATCAGTTTATACTTTTGTAATACTTGTAAGGTATCAAATATTATCATTTGGCAGTATAACAACCTGAAGCAGAATAGCAAAGCATTCTCTAACTCAAAATGTTTGTGCATAATATAAACAAAATAAAATATTTGATGCATGTCACATGCTTCATATGTAGTGAAATTGAGAACTTACTTTTATATTTAAGTAAAGTACACATTTGTATTTGACACTGATTCTATTTTTTTGGATCTATTTATTTTATATAGTGTATTGCTCTAATTAAATTATATAAAAGAGAGTGATTGTATTAGATTGTTTTTTTTATTTTAGAAATTCAAATACAAAAATAATTTATAAATCTCTTTAATTTTTTGAAAGTTGCATATATTTTGCTTTCTTCCATATTAGGGATTTTATATTGGGCCACTGTGTGATTTTCTAGAACACAACCTCATTGACTGTAAAATATTAATTGTAATTTTTCTATTTTTGATATCATTTTTCAATAATCATGCAATTAGTTTTAATATTTTAAATTGTCCTGGTATCTTTTCCAATTGAAAATTAATTATGAATATTTATTCTGTTGCAACTTATTATTTATCATATGCTTTAATCTTTAAGTATAAAATTATTTTTATACTTAAGTGCTTTTAAAGAATATAATGATATTATAAAAGGCAGTATCTGTATAAAAGGCAGAATCCTTCATAAATTATTTTTATCTGAATTTGAAGAGCCGATTCTTCCACTATCAAAATGAATATTTGGAAATAAATTTAAAAAAAAAAAGAAAAGCTTAAATTGAGCTTTACTTTATCTGTGATAAATTCTCATTTTTCTTTCTTATATGATATTATTTAATTTATTTCTTCTGTTTATCACCATGGACAAATGCTTAATACCTGAAATAGAATTACAGATTTAGAAATACCCTAATACGTAGAATTTAATTGTTTTAGGAATCTCATTTTGAGAAACCAGAAAGCCCATAAATGCTGTCTCAGGATTAGGAAATATTTCTTATGTGAAGAGGATACAATCATTAAAAGAAAAGATTTTACAGATTAGATTTTAATTCTTTTATTATTATTAACATCAATTATAAAAGTATGTTTATTTTCAAATTTTTTTTTATATTTATAATTTGTGTATATCTGTAAAATAATAGCTATAATAGTTATATTGAAATTTTTTTATCATATTTTTTCTTGTTTAATCTAATGTTCTAAATTATGAAACTTTATTAATTCTTTCTTTCAGGTGGCTATGGATTGTAAGACATCGACTGATACCAGATTGTCTTATGTAACAACAGGTGTTTTCTTAGAAAAATTAGTTAATGCCAAAAGAATGGATATGTATACTCATGTGATAATTGATGAGGTAAAAATTTATAATTGTTTTTATTAAAAGTTGAATCGTTTGCTTTATATATTGACCCACTGGAGTTAGAACACATGAAAACGATAATTCTCTTCAAACAATGATCCACTTGGCTATTATAGTAGTACATCGTGCCTAGAAGATTAATTTTTATTTTATTAAAAGCTACAATTGAATGATGTTAATAAGAATCATAATTGGTATGAATACAACCATTCTCCATTAATGCAAAAATTATAGCAACGAACTGCAGTACAATTGCGCTTCTACGTACTAATTCTTTTCTTGGCACAATATAAGAGAAGCACAATACCAATTTATTGCTCTCAAATGATTAATTCAACTGAAATGAAGTGAATAGTGCACTTCAGACATATTTAATGCTTGATCTGTGGATCAAAATAAATTTTAATGCAGTCTAAGAAATTGTTTATGACATTAATACATAGTTTTATAAAATTATTAACACATTGTATATATTTAACTTAAAATTCACATTATTTAAATTTTTATTTGGAATTAAATATGTATAATGTTTATGAATTTTTATATAAAATATATTGTAAATTAAAATATATTGTCTTTTTTTTAATACACTGATAGAAATTAGATTACTATTTGCTCTTAATAGTTTTGATATTATTTTCAGGTACATGAAAGAAATCAAGATATTGATTTTGCTCTTTTATTGGTTAAAAAATTCTTGAAGACTAATTCACAGAGAGTGAAGGTAAGCTTATTTAATTTTTAAAGCTTGCTAGTAATATTGATGTTTAACTTCTCATTTATTAATAGTTTTCTAGCTTTAATATTCTTTCATCCAAAAAAATATCACAGTTTAATTTTATAGAAAAATTCTGTACTATATATATATATTTATTATATGTATATATATAGGACATGAATATATATATTATTATAACCGAAATAATAGTATATTTTATTTTGGTTATTGGATATGTTGTTGCCATTCTTTAAAATTCTCTTCAGTTAATTTTATTCTGATTAAAAAAAATTAAGTCATTAAACTAAGATTAGTATGAACCAGTATATTTAATTATTTACTGTATTGTTTTCCAGGTTATTTTAATGTCTGCCACATTTGATTCATCAGAATTTGCTCGTTATTTTTCATTTTCTTCTCGAAGTGATCCTGCTCCTATTTTAGAAATAACTGGAAAATCCAAAGATGTGACTGAGCACTATCTACATGAGTTATCTACTCTTTTGCCAATGGTAACATATTTAAATTCTGTAGCTACATAGCTATTTTATTTTTTTTCTTTTTGCCTGTTATTGTAATTTGACTGCGAAACTTATATAGAAATTTCACAACTGAGTAAACAATAATTTTTTAAAACTCTAACTATATATATATATAGAGAGAGAGAGAGAGAGAGAAAGAGATCTAAATAGCTTTAAAAAGCTAATAATGCATTTAATATGATTAAAAGATAAATTTAAGTTAATTAAAAATAATAAAGATTTTATTTTTATTTAAAGTCTTTTCGGCTATTAATATTGGTTATATCTTGTAAAGAACCTGTGTAATCGAGAACGAATTTGGCAGACATCATCAATGTCAATTCAAAATGATAATACGAGATGAAAAATAATTTATATTCTGAAAATTTCATAAAACAAGACTTCTTTTCCAAATTAATTTATTAGTTAGTCAGTCTCATTTACAGTAGCATTCATAAGTACCCTGGAATTTTTCCATTTAACCCTGAAACTATGGGGCTGTTGGGATTGCATGGCTTTTAAATATAGTAACAAACTGATTTGCATAGAATATATTTGAAATGTTAAGAAACTACTGCTTATTGCTGCAAAGGTTTTTATCCCTCATTTCCAACAACCTGAAAGTACTGTTTTTAATAAAAAATATTTTCTATTTTGTAGAATGGTAAATAATATATATAAACTAAACTATATAAAAAAATTTAATATCTTCAAATTTATGTGATATATTATCATTCTATTTTCAAATTTGTGGAAAAATAAATCTTTTTAAAAAAAGCAGAAATGACTGAATATTACCATGTATCTGTTATATTGCTTTCCTGTGCAGCTGGTCTCATTATAAAAAAGAGAGTTTTACAGGCATTTTATTGAATGCCAGGTTAAATGCCCTCGATCTTGATGACAATCTTATTGTACATTTGGCAATAAAGATTCTCAAAATTGCCCTAATTCTATTAATATCCCTGTAAGAAGACAAGATTCCATTTTCTTTTATGGAAGGTTTATAAATTTAGGCACACATGCAAGAAGTACTAGTCAAGTGAATTCTCTCTTTGGAGTTTTGATCTCTAATGTGTTCTTAGTGGACACTCCATGCTGTTGCGGTTGTTGCCTGCATATGTTGATTTCTGTGTCTACATATACATTTAAGCTATGTTTTGTTACTTGTGTTTTTGTACTTTCTTGTTAAGTAAAGCATTGTTATGTGCTATTTAATTTCTTAGACTTCTTACTGTACATCCATCAGATATATTATTTGTAACATTGGTGTCGAGAAGTGGAATTGTACAGTAAAGGTGTTGACAAGATTTCAAGATAATTAATTGTTTTACTTAAATTTATGCATGAAGGAATATTGAAAATGCAGAATAAAATCGAAGCTGTACAAAAGGGGAAAAGAAATGTGATCCAAGCTTGGAGTTAAGAAGAAAATGCAGAATAGAACTGAACAAGAGCAAGTAGAAAATTCAAGAAACCGAAACCTAATCCGAGTTGGAAAAAAAGAGATGAGTTTCCAAGTTGAAGGAATTGAAGATATTGTTAACAAATACATAGAAAGAATAGATGTTCAGGGTCTAAAAGAAGATGCCCAAAATATGAAAAGATGGAAGCAAGGGCAAAGTTCAGAAGAAAATCAGCAATATCAAGTAGAATCTTGGTGATCTTGAAGTCAATTTCCCTGCAAGTTCAAGATTTGTACCTTTCGGATCATGTATAAAATCCCTGACTTTCGGTATAAAATTTTCCTGGATAATTTTCCAGATCTAACTTGGTGTGGCAGTTTTGTATAGCTTAGTTTGTTTGGTGACATAAATGGGGATTCTCTAAAGTGCACAAATTTTGGAGATATCTTTATTAAAAGCCAAGATGCATATTCTTTTTAAAAATTTCTATATCTTGTCATGGAAAATGATACAAATGGAAGCGTACTCATAAAAAGTAATAGTTCATTGAGTTTTTTTCTTTGAATATTGATCTCCACTTATTTCCCTGTGAGCTTTTTGTACTGTTATTTAATATTGATTTATTGCTTGTATGTGTTCTTGATTTCTGCAAATGCTACCTTTGTGTGGCAGTGTCTTTTACTTGTGTGTTCTTACTTACTTTTTGCAATAAAGCATCATTATTACTTTTTTTGAGCTTCCTTCTGTGCATCTTTCAGATAGATTTGCTGTAAATTATAAAAGAAAAAAAAATTAAAAAAATATTCTTATAATTGGAATATTTTTTAATATAATAATATTTACTTTTCTAATTGAATATTAAATATATAGAATATGTAGGAATTAGCATATTGATTCTTAGATTTCTGGAATGTTAATAAAATGTAATTTTCTACATAGTGTTAATTTGTATAGCTATTTTAAATACAAATGTAAAGTAAAAAAAAGCTGGACGATTTGGTGCTGTGATTCGCATACAGCATAATGTAAGTGTAACAATATTCAGTTCATTTGATAAGTTTTTAAAGCCACATTGAATATCATAAGATCTAAAGGCTGAAACTAGGAAATAATAAAAATGTAAGGGGAAAAAATAGACTATATTGCCATAATGAATATCGTAGCAAAGAAAAATTCCGAAGTTTTATACGATTATAAAAATACGACTCTAATGTGATAATGATTCTAGTATGAAAAGCTTTTTTATCTGCATCTCACTGTCTTGTAATTTTTGTTTAAACATTTTAATGCATTTATAAAAGCTTTTGATTTATTTTTACAGAATATTAATTTTATCTTGAAATAAAAAATTTGTAGTTTGCGTTAAATCACTTTTTCATGTACAATTCCATGATCTTTTAATAAAAAAAAAACTTAATTTACTGTATTTTTTTACTAATTTCCTTCATTACATGCTCTAATCTTTATAGATACCTGCTTTTGACATGGATCATCCTCGTTTAGAGCCATGCCTATATGATGTTGTCTTGAAACTGATATTCATTTTTGATAGAATTGAAAAAGCTGAACAACAGTAAGTAAAATATTTCTCTTTTGTTATGTTATAGATGAATGATGCATTAAAATAAATTTTTCCTACTATTATTTGGTTCTTTGGTTTAATATTTACCTTGTAGTATTCTGCTCTAATTTAGCTTTTTAAAATTGTCAGATTTTTTTCTCTTAATTAAAACCTACTTTTATCCATTGAAAATGCTAACAGATATGCTTAAAGGAATTTATAGATGCATTCCTTTTTCCTATAAAATTTAGTGAAAATGAAAATATTATTGAAAAATTATTTTAAAAGTGTCAAATTCTCTTTTTTACTTAGAAACTATATTATATGTATTTTTAAGGTTTTGCTATAATAGCAAGATGAAATATGTGTGAAGAGTTGTTTTTGATCTTTAGAATAGATGTAAAGCTTTAAAGCTGTGTTTGAATTTAAGATCCCCCCCCCATCAATAGATTGTATCCATTGTTTCAATAAAAGTGTTCAAGTTTTAAAAATAAAAGAAATTAGTTTGATTCTTGGAGCATTGTATGGAAGCTAATTATTCTTGAGCTACTGTTCATTATGTATTAAAGATTTACGCAACATTTTTCTTAAAAGTAATGTAATTATTAGTTTTGAAATTGATAGATGAAATAATTTTTCTAATCCTGTTTGTTCGTTAAAACTTCAACAAATATTTTAAATATACTATAAAGATATTTTTATTGCATCATTTAGATTAATACATTCTTAAATTTAAACAATAATACTATGCAAAGATGACTGCTGCATGCAAATTACCCAAAATTAAAAACTTTTGTCAAGGTGAACTCTGAAATATGTATTTGTCATTAATTGCAATAAGTTTTGACAAAATTAATTTTTTTTATTTTTTTTTTATTTTTGTTTATTTGAATTCTTATACATTGAAATCTATCTTAATTCGCTCCTTTATCTTATTCGTAATGTTAAATACTAATTAAATGGAAACTATTTTTGCCTTATTAATTCATATTAAATAGGATCATACCCCATTAAAAAAACTAAAATATATAATTACATAATTTATTATTTATTATTCATATTTTTTTCGATATATAAGCTCGCTAAAAACATTTGTCTTTGGGTATGCTTCAAAATTTGGCAAAATATAACAACAAAATGTCGTTTAAATGAATTTATAGACAGTATAGTTATTGCCCGATTATGAAGATGCTTCTAAACATATGATGAAATTTAATTCCACATTTTCATCCTCTCCCTTATTTCATTGGAAGGTCAATGTCCTGACTTAATTTCGTTCCCAATTCTTTGTTATGAAACAGTTTAGCCATTTGACAGTTCTAGCTATGCTCTTCCAACTCATTGATTTCTTTGCTATCTATCTTTAGTCCTGTAATCTTGGCCAAAGAATCTGGACAATTAGGGTTCACTGGCACTTGTTCAAATTCCATAAAATCGTGTTCAAGAACGTTATCTGGCCAAATTTAATCTTGCAGTGATAAGGAGTCTCTTGAAACAAATGCTCAGTACAGATTGATATCTGAGGTACAAAACAATTTTGCATGCAACATTATGATATTCCTTACAAAAAGAAAGTTTTCATTAAATTTTTTTACATTTTATTTTTCTCATTATACTAATCATTCATTATGGGAGATGCTCATTAAAGGAAGTATCATTTTATTAGCTTCTTGATTCACCCCCCTCCCTTTATTTTATCTTTACTGTAACTCATATGAAAAGTCACTGTGAGGCAGATGTATTTTTTAATAATTTTTATGAAATAAAATAGCATTTTTTGTAAGAAAGTATAAATTTTTAAATCTGTTCTATTTATAATTGAAATAATAATTCTATAATTTGTAAGGAAATGCTTTGTATAACAATTTCTTTTTACTCATTTCATTTATTCAGGGTGCCCAATGATAGTAATTTTGCACCTTCAAGAGGAGCTGTGCTGATTTTTCTTCCTGGTAAATTTCAAATATATTTTTTATGAAAAAAATATTAGTAAATAATACCTTTGTTTTGAATTAAATTACACTAATGCATATTGATATATTTAATACTAATTGATATATTTAAATGTGTGTAGAATATTAATCAAAGCAAATGTGATGTATTACTGTTCTTTTGATTTACATGGTTTACATGATTTACAACAGTCACTACTTTTGTTCATGCATGTAAAATTGTAATTTTTGTAAAGGATAGTTTATTTCACACTTTTGTATACCTGCAAAAACTTAGCAGATTAGTATGACAATTGATATTATGTTCAATTTTATCACTCAACTGTAAACATGATATTGAAAAATGTTTGCAGATATTATTTTATAGTGTCTTTAGAATGCTATTACAGAAAATATCTGAATCTGTCTGATATATGCATGAAAAGGAGTCCATCAGGCTTAATAACAAATAACAATGCTTTATTCTATACAAAAATAGGAATTAACAAATGAAGCATACACAAAAAGACTTGTAGTACACAAATAATAAAAAAATAATTGAAGCAGCAGAAAGATTCAAAAAGAATCCTCTTGAACTCGGCTCACTACTCCACATGACTTACTGACTCTCAGCTTTGTCCCTCTGCTTTTGATGGTTTCCATGACTGAGCAAAGAATCTTCTAGAACAATAGTTGAAATTAAAGTCCTAATGAAGTTGTCGCCAAGGTTCTTGAATATTCTAGATCTTATATTTTTGTCACCAAAGCTGTGATCAGTGATTTGGCATCCATTCAACATCTTTTAATGTTATCTGTGAAACTATCTTCTAATGCCAGAAGACTTACTGCACAGGGAAGCAATATTATAAATTTGTAACATTATTTATATCACAATTATGTCATTACACAATAATATCGTGTAGAGTCCCCATGAGCATGCAGAAGTGCCATAATGCGGAATAACATGGATTCAGATGATTTGTGAAGATATTGTAAAGACAGTTCACACCATGATCCTGCAAGGCAACCCTTAAAGCCATGAGAGTGCGAGTTGGTGATCTCTTAAGCACACTGCAAAGCATCTTAGTTATGCTCAATAATGCTCATGTCTGAGCAATTAGTTGGCCAAGAGAGAGATTGAAATTTAGAAGAGTGCTCCTAAAGCCATTCTGTAGCTACTGTAGACCTGTGGGGTGTTGCATTATCCTGTTGGGATTGTCCATATCCGTTGAAATGAACACGGCATGAATGGATGCAGGTAATCAGAAAAGGTACCTCTTAACGTACCTCTGACCTCTCATTGTTGTATTTGGATGTATCAATGGTCCCATTTCATACCAACTGCACCTCCCCCTCATATCATCATAGAACTTCCACCAGCTTGAACAGATCTCTCTAGACATGAGAGATTCATGAATTCATGGGTTTTTCTCCTCATCCTTGCACGATCATCCACCTGATATAATTGGAAATGTAACCCATTAGATGAGACAACATTTTTTCCATCATTAAAAATCTAGTGACAGTGTTGGCGAGGCCCAGAACTTTCTGTTGCTGCGTCAACAATGGTAAGCAAGTTGCATTGCATTGAAATCCACAGCAATTTTAGGAAGTGTTGAATGTCTATCTCATATAATGATTTCTTTCATGCATCGATGATCTGCTTTTATCAAGATCTTTTTCTGGCCGTACCACTGTTGTAAATTTGAAGTTTTACTGAAAACCTGATATTAACAGTACACCCTTAAAATGATTTTGCGCAAAAATCCAAATTTTGTCATTACTTCAGAAATACTATGCCCCATGTCTTGTGTTTTGGCGATTAGTCCTCATTGGAAATCACTTAAATCTTGATAACCTGCCATTATAGCAACAAGAACTGATGTAATAGCCTTCTCAGACACCTACTATCTTATATATGTACTGTCGACTGCATCGCGTTATGCAGATTGGCTGCATACCTCCATTATTTGCATATGACCAGTTGCACCAATTTTTTTTACTCTTCTGTGTATGTTAATATATATATATATACACTCATGCATTTCATAGATAAGGAAAATGAACATTAACAAGATATAATTCACCCCTGAACACTTTTAGAAAAAAATTTAATGTGTGGTGTGATTGTAGCTTTTTATTATTTCTAATTAATAAATATTGTCAGATATCTAAAATAAAAGTATTTTTAATTTTGCTTCAGCTTCAAAATACTTAGTGATAATAACATTTGTTTATGAAGAAAAAAAGATTATTCTTAATTGTTTTCTATTTCAAAGTTTCTTAAACTTCTGTCATTTTTTAATCTGTTTTCAGATAGAAAAATGTTTTAGCAATACTATTTCTATCAAAAAATTATGTTGTAACTCAAAAGTTAGATAATAAATAGAAAATTGTAATTTCTTTTAATGTTAAGCTAAAAAAAATTCATTATTTGAAAAATTTTCCTAGGTTATGAAGAGATTTGTGCTCTAACAAATAAGCTCCAAACAGCAAGCTTTAATAATAAGTAAGTGAAATGTTTTAAATGATAGAGAATTTTCTATATTTATAGAAATGCTGAAATGCTTTTTTTTCTAAAGTTATGTAATTATATGTTCCATTTAGAGAGAAAAAAAATGATGAGAGAATTGTAAATGACAGTTTCATTTAATTTTAAATGAAATCAAAACTTATTTTATATATTGCATTAATTTGAATTTTATTCTTCCAATCTGGGTTTTATTTAATTTATTTGTCGTTATGGCACCAATCATGCCATATCGACATTGGAATTTCTTCAAGCTTTGCCTTACATTTTATACACAAGTACACATGCATTGTATACAATTTTGTTATATTTTTATTCTATATAAGTCACAGCAAAAGAATTAAATTTTCTTTTACAGGTATTAAAAGAGCTAGTCAAATTTATTTAGTAATAAAAAAATTTTACTTTCCACAAAATTTATAAATTAACAAAGAATTTTAAAATTCTTATGTTATAACAAAAACAAAAGGACAGTACCAAAAAAAACCCCTTAGAAGTGATCAATATTATAACTAGTATTTTTATTTTAACATTCTTTATGCTCAAATGTTGTTTTGTCAAAGTCTTCATGATTAGTATGCTGTTTACCCCTGCCCCCCTTTTTTTTCCCACGAACTCTGCATTAATTGCATACATGACTGGTGTGTTGAATATTCATACATCCTTTTATTTATTGGCATGTATAAACCACCTATCAACATTCCCATTGAAAATCTGTAGAACCTTTTTGAAGTAGTTAATAAAAGGTTGAAATCAACATTCCCACTATTACAATTTTTCATGAGCAATTTGCAGTGAGTGGTTTAAAGTTGATATGATGCACAAAATTTTGTGGATTGCCTGCCTAATTACATACAGATAGCTGTCAAATTCAGATGTGAAGTTACATGATATTAATATGAATTCTTAAAGGTGACTAACTTTTTGACCAATGTTCTTACAAGTATATTGAATATTGCAATAAGTTTCCAGTAATAATGTACATTGGTAATTATTAAGATTTATTGGTGAGATAATATAAAATCATAAGAAACCCAACAGTCAGTTTAAATTTAGGAATAATTAAAAGAATAAAGTGAAAAAATTCAAATGTAAGTAAATTAAAATAGTACAGCAAAAATACTTCAGCAATTAAATAAATAAAGTGAATAAAAGATGAGCATAAGAATCAACTGAGTACATAACAGATTCATTCCTTCATTTCTTGATTAGAAGTTTGTATAAATAACATTAAAAAAAAAGACGGGATAGATGATATCTTGGGGAAAATATTTAGTTGAGAGTTAAGATCAATTTTTAATTCATTCTGTTCACTTATTTGGATTTCATACTCCAGAAGGATGTAATTAACATTACTATTATTTGCCCCCACATCATTCTTTCTAAAAAATATATAAAAAATCTTTCTGATAGTTTTGTAAATATATGCATTGTGAAAAACTTTGTTTGAGTAGCCGTTCCACTTTTATTATTTTTGGATCTACTTTGTTAAAATATTCTATAATTATTTATCCATTAGTTCTTCCACATCATTCTTTCTAAAAAATATATAAAAAATCTTTCTGATAGTTTTGTAAATGTATGCATTGTGAGAAAATTCACGCATTTCCGTTACGCCAACTGACGTTGAAAATTCACGCATGCACAGTGTGTTCTGATTGTCGACAATTGTATTTTCATTTTAATTAAAAGTTTAAAAATTATGTGTATTATACTGTTGTAGCTATCTCAAACTCAAGCGATAAATAAAATAGATTTGACTTGATTTTAAAGAAATATGGACTTGATCTACTATTTTGTTTTATTATATACTTTTAATAAATTTATTTATAGTTTTAAGTAATTGTTTTTTAGATTAGTTAAAAAAAGTTTTTTATTTGTTATTATTTGATACTTTTTCGAAATGCTCAGAAAACGCAAATCTAATCTTTCAAAGAGGAGTAATAAAGCTCCGGCTATTAAAGTAGCTAGAAGACCTGTTTGCAATTTTAGTGAGCACTTGCAGACTGTCAAACCCCCTCCAGCTACATACAGGGACACTTTATAAGAAGATATCGTGCATAGGCTGGAAGGAACTCACAATGACCTAATCATTAATGGAGCTTTGGTATTGAGGATAAAATGATTTCCATATCTGGAAAATATCTAGCTGATTTCAACCTACTCACACTGCAGCGAAGAGGGGGAATTATCAAGCGAAGTTGTAAAGGAGCTAAACTACAACACCGCGGTCTTAGAAGTGAGTTTAATGAAATGACACTTTGATTACTTCCCAAGTAGTGTCAAGTCTGCGAAACAATTCTGCGCCAATGTAATTAGTGGAGAGGAGGGATTATTCTTTCTTGATGCACCAGAGGGTATGGGTAAGATGTTTGTGCTGAATCTCTGCTAGCCCAACACCGCAATATAGCTAGGACTGTAGCTTCCTCGGGCATTAACGGTGGCCGGACTGCATATTCTGCTTTCAATTTGCCGCTTAATCTTGCAAGCAAAGATATCCCGACATCCAACATCACCAAAAACAGCAGCCACAAGCATGCATTAGAGGCACAACATGTCACACGAGCATGCATTAGTGGCATTAAATCACAACCTGCAGGAAATCCGCGGCAACCAGGCAGTGATGGGCGTCGTTGTCATTTGCACGCATGCGATTTTAGACAGACACTGACAGTTATTGAGAAGGCATACCGGCAGATGAAATAAATGCATGTTTCAAGGCGTTGCCTCTGTGGTCTAGGACTGAAAAGCTCCATCTTACGAGCAACATGTGCGTCCAACTGTACAACAACAATGAATCGGGTGTCTTTACAAATAAGATTCTGCATATTGGAGAGGGTCGTCTAGAAATGGATGCAGATTGGATAATTATATTTTCAGAAGAATTTTCCTATCCAGTTTATCAATCAGTTACAAGTTTCTTGATTATATCATATCAGACTCTGCTTTCAACTGCACTATAATGATACGGTTCTCATACATACACTTCAAAATTTTCATGTGAACAAAGTCCCAGGTAATAGCTAGTGTATATATATATATATATATATATACAGCTTCAATGCTTCACAATTAGTTAAAATAATATTTTTGTTGGTATTTTGTGTAATGTTTTCGAATTTATGTATTCATTGACATCTTTTTTTTCAAATAATTTATGTAGTTTTTGGATTATTCCACTTCATTCTACTATAACTGTAGAAGAACAAACGAAAGTTTTCCGAAAGGCCTCTCCTGATCAGAGAAAGGTACTTAAAAAAATTTATAATTTTTTTATTAAAAAGTGCATATTTATTGGAGCCATTTCTTTTTAATTATAAAATGCTGTTTTCAGATTATTATATCCACCAATATTGCTGAAAGTTCAATCACTGTGCCAGATGTAAAATATGGTAAGTATGAAACACGTTGAATAATTAGTAAATCGAAACATTTTATTAAACATAATCTCTAAGTACTTGTCAGGTTAGATACTAATTTAAGTCAAAATTAAAAAATGTCTTAAATGGGCTTTTATATGTCGTATTATTAGTGGACAAGATACAAATATTGATGACCATTTGTATTTGATTAAAAGATTATGATTAGAAATGTCGATTTTGGAAAAGTTTTATTGCTAAATTTTGAAATGAATTGTTTCCAAACTTAACATAAAAATTTTTTTCTTTGTATCAATAATATTTAAAAATACATTTTCTTCTAATGTAAAATATTTAAAAATCAAAATGCTAGAGAAGTATGGAATACCATACAATTATTGATACACAAAAAATATTTAATTCATAGAAAAAATAATATATTATGCATTTTCTCAATTAATACATTCCTCCATTAATATTTAATAGTATTATATAATATGTTTAATTAAAGAAGCGTTTATGTTGGAAAAGTATTGGATAAAAATATTACATTATTAAATAAAGAAAAAAATCAATTATAGAATATTGTCTAATTTTTTACAAAAAAAAAAAAAAGCACTGTTTTGAATTTTCTCATAATAAACATAGACATGTAAAAACAGCTGAGTTAAAGGAGAAACAGCTTATAAAATCTCAATAATTCAGGAAAAAATTTATCACGAAGGGTGGCTAATATATTGTAAATAATTAAAGTGCACATTTACATAACTTTAAAAAAAATGAATTTAAGGCTTACTTTGAATTAAATTCACAATAAACTTTGCCTAATAACTACTTGATTTTAGCAATCTCACAAATCTGTTTTATTTTACTGCTGGAAGGCACAAATTTTTACATAACAGTGAGGAAGAGAGAATTTTTTTCCCCAGCCAATTATGATAAGATGAAAAATTAATATTTTATTTTGAGTACCATGCATTCTTAGTTATTAATTCTGATTCTCAAGCTTTCGAAGCCATTAAAGAACAAAAAAAAAAATCATTTTATATTTTGCGTATCATTTGCAGTCATTGTCACTGGGTATAAGTGTCATTGTTCTTTGAAGTTGTTTTTATTGCATCAAGCCTATTATTGACTTAATTCAAAACATATATATTTTTTCTAACATTATTTTGCTGGTGGTGCAACGTGAGTCATCGAAACAGAATTATGCAAATTTTTAAAAATTAAACTATTTACAGAAATTCTACATTTTTTTAAAATGCAGTAATTTGTGTTATTTTAGTATATATTTACAGTAAATTCCTCTAGTGTTGTTGCCAACAACAAAATAATTTAATTTTTCTTTTATTTGCATCCTTATTTTAGTGATTGATTTCTGTTTGACAAAGAATTTGGTTACTGATCCTATTTCAAATTATACTTGCTTGAAGTTAGAATGGGCTTCAAAAGCCAATTGTGTGCAAAGAAAAGGTTTGTTACTTTTATATTGTATATATTTGTACTCTTCAGTATTATCTGTAAAAGACACTAATATATTATTTTAAAAAAACTATTACTTTCTGGATTTTGCAAAGAAACAGTTTGTTAATTTTATATTATATATATTTATGCTCTTCAGTATTATCTATAAATGACGCTATTATTTTAAGAAGGCTATCTCCTCTAGATTTTTATTTTATCTTTAGCATTACTGGTGATTTTCTCTAATTTTTAAATATTGCAATCCATTTGTACGAAAACCAATGTATAGTGACCTGCTTCATTCTCGGCATAATGATTTTTTCAGAAAGAACAGGATATATTCTTTCTAGGATATGTTTTATTGATTAAAAAGGAACTTTTATAAAGAAAAAACTTTAATCTTAAATATAATAATTTTTACACAAATGATAACGAACTGGATGCATAAATGGCAATAAACTGCTTTGAAATTAATGTGTAAGGAAACAAAATTCCACATTCTGAGCGAAAAAGAGTTTTTAATTAAATGATTCATGACTGAGGAAATATCATAGAAATTTAACCTTAAGCAAAGTTGCAGATTGAGGTAAAAGGTGGCATAATAGATTTATTGTGTGCAGAAAGCTGTTTCTTTATATATGCCATCCACATGTTAAAAGACATTAGTTTTCTTTTTTTCCTTTTCTTCTTCTTTTAAACTTACTAATAAACATTTTTGTTTATTTTGTAGGCAGAGCTGGAAGAGTTGATATCGGAAAAGTTTATAGATTGGTCCCATTGGCATTTTACAATAAATTACCTGAATATAGCATTCCTGAAATAAAGGTGTGTTGAAGGACTATAATCTGAAACAGTTTTGTAAATATTATAATCATTTGAAATGGTTTTATTGTTATTGATCAAGAACAATTAATTCTTTTCTGATTTTATTTCAAAATAATTTTATATGTAAAATTTATTTTCCATTATTTTAATAATTTTTGATTTTTATTGAGCATAATAGTATAATTATTGATGCATATGAAAGTTTATTTATCCCTATAATTTTTTGTGATATTTTTTATGATTTCTATTGTTTTTAAGTTTGTGAAAGTAATTTCTCTGTTTTTAGTAGTTAAAAATTTTTTTAGTAGGAATCTGATTGCACTTGCTATCATTTAATGTTCTCACTATTTTTTTTAATATTACAACAATTAAATTAAGATTATTTAATTTTTTGGAATTTAAAATGTGTTGTCCTAGATAATGAATTGAAAAGCTGTTTCTCGGAACAAATTTGTTAACATATTTAAACTTTTCAGCGATGTCCACTTACCAACACTATTCTTCACATAAAGAAATTAAATCTTTGTGAACCTCAAGAAATGCTGGCTTATGCTTTAGACCCTCCTGACATATATGATATTGGAAATGCTATTCAGCAGTTGAAAGAGGTATATTTTTATTTTTCTAAGCAGCATATGTATCTCGACTTATGCTTATCGTAAATCCAAACATTCTATATTACTTTGAATCTATACAGGAATAGAAATAAATAACAGAAATAAAAAGAAAATTTGTTTTATCCTTTTCAAAATAAATTGGTAGAAATATCAGAAAGAGATCAAGTTTCACTTGCAATAGAGAAATGTTCAATTACAATTGGAACTTCATTGGCAATGAGCTGTTGGACGAATATGAAAATGACTTTTAGTCAATGTACTTAAAGAGATGCTTGAACAGATAGCTACTATAAAAGCTAACTCTTTAGACCAGGTATGATAGAAAACTGACTAGCATTTGCTAACTCGACAAAAGGTCTCATCTTATTTGTGTTGGCTTAAAAATTTTGGACGCATAAATTCCAATGAAGAATATATTCTAACTGAAATGAAAAGAATGAATAAAAATTGCTAATTTGCTATGACAGGTTTGCCATGGCGCTGAGAAAATATGTGAAATTTAAAAATCATCTAAAAACATTGAAAATATAAGGAAATTTGAAATTTTCCATAAAACCAGGAATATACAGGAAATTGTAAGCTTCTTAGTTTCTTTCTAATAAATTCTAATGAAGATTATATAAGAAGAGACATAAATTCTAATGAAGAATATGTTCTAAATATAATGCAAAGAATGAATAAAAAATTGCTATTTTGCTATGATAGGGTTGTCATGGTGCTGGGAAATATATGGAATTTAAAAATCATTTAAAAACATTGAAAATATAGGAAAATTCAAAATTTTTGATAAAACCAGGAATAAACAGGGAATTGTAAGCTTCTTAGTTTCTTTCTTCCTTTTCTTGTCCCCCCCCCCTCCATCTAAAAGAATGCCGATCTATGAACATTTCAAGATTAAAAGATCATAGTTGTTTCTCCTAACGTGAAACAAGTCAGTAATATATACTCACCACTTTCCTACTTGTTTCCCCTTATTTTCAGTAATCGATATAATTTCACTTCAGAGAGTTTTTCTCTTTTCATGAGATTCCAGGAATGCAGCTAATGAGTCTGCTGTAATTGCGATAGAGAATGTAATAAATTTCTCTGTTGGGAATGATAACATTCAATCTGCGGAAGCATTGTGGTGGTATTTAGTCATTCACACATATGTTTATTGAATGGTTTATTTATTATTTGCTAATTTTTTTAACTTATTCAGATTAGTTTGGAGAATTTTTTAAACAATCAGATAAAAGTATGAATTCTAACTTTACTGAATGGGTTATATAAGTTCTGCAAAATCTGTTTGCTGCATACTATATGCTTTCTAAGAAGATAATAAGCTTAAGCAATATGAGAAAATAGACAAATATTAGTCATTTCAATTGAGGAAAACATACAAAATTGCTTGCCAGTTAAAAAAAAATCATAATTGATATTGGACTTTGTATCTAAAAAGAATATAGAAAAAGCTGATACACCAAGTCTGTAAACATCAAATTTCAAACAATCCTTTTCAGCTGAACTTTTATGAGCATTAATACTTGTTGCATCCCATTCATTCTTTAATGCATTCATTGATGGAAATATTCACTTCTAGCGAAATAGTCAAAAAATGTACTCTAAGTTGCACAAAATTGTACATTATTTGTTACAGATTAGCTTAATTTTTTCAACAATCTCTTAAAAGTTCTTTTTAAAACATTGTAATGTGCTTTGATGAAGCTTTGAACCCCATTTCACAAAAATACCAAAAGGATCTTATCTTAAGATATTGGTGTGAATCAATCATTAGGGTCTCTACAAGATATTGGAATTCAATATTTTTAAGGCATATCACTGCTCAAGAATTATTTGAAAATTTTTAAGAACTTACATCAAGTTTAGAGATATAGTTATTTTCGCAAATTAGTGTGGATTAATCAAATGTAAATTCAAAATTTTTAGAATTTTAAAAAAGAACTTTCATATAAAAATGACTGTAGGTTTTAGATCTAGATACTTGTGGACTACACATAATCCATGAAGCATTTCAGTAGAAACATAAATCTACTGTATGAAAAGTAGATTTTTTTTTTCTAAGAGCAATATGTAGAATATTTAAAGATAGTCCAGGTAGATTTCTGAAAGTTATGGGTTCTTTTGATTTTTCATTGAAGTTTTATTCTTTCCTCTGGGTAGAAAATATCAGTGTTTCGAAAAAGTACTCTAAAAAATTTTTACAACAAAAAGAAATGCATAGGTTTGAATTAAAAAAAAAAAAACTTTTCCTGTTTCTGCCATAAGTGATAATATTATAAATACATGTTAGGAAAAATTGATTTTGACTAAAATTAACTTCTCTTATATTGGTATTATTGATATTGGTACTGGTCTTATATTGGCATTAATATTCTTCAGTCATTTCTTTAAAAAAAAATTCAGGTATTTGAACCAATGGTCCTTTCTTATATGAAAAAATCTTTTCATTTTTTATTAAACACCTAATGAAAAACATTGTCAAAAGAAACATAATTGAAGCAATTAAAACATTAGACACTTATTTTTGATAGAGATGATGATTTTAAAACTCTAAAACTGAGAAAGAGTATTGATATTGGGATAATTACTAATTACTTGATTATGAGTGGTGTTACTGAAGCTGAAAACAATAAGGCTTTTTAGCAGAGTGTGTATGTGAAGAATAGAGCAGATATATTTGAAAAATATTATTAAAAAATATTTGAATGCATTTACAAAATTTTTTGTTTTAGAAGCTACATCCTGTTTAAATCTCCAGTTATTAAAGAATGTTGCTTTTTTCATCCATTAAAACTAGGGAATATTGTTATTGTATTATAACTAGTACATGGGTACTGTCCATACATTTCTTCTTATATTTCATATACATACAAGGTAAATGCAGGAAAAACTCTGGGATTTTTTTTCCACACTTGGAATGAAAAAATTTACATAGAGATCAAGAAATCTTCAGATCATTAGATGAGTTTGTTTAACTCCCAAGAAATCGTCGAAATGTTTTCATTTTTTGAAGTATTTTTGGTTTAATATTTACTATTTTGTTGTTGTAAGAAATGCATACTCTCCAAACACATGCCTATTTTCCTATGCCTTACTCCCATTTAATAAAATTTGTATGTATTTATATTCAAAATTAAACCTCGGCAATGTTTTTCATCAGTTACACCTGTTGCTTAATTTAAGGGTATTATTGTATGACATTATTTCCAGTTTGTTATTGTGTGTATAAGTTGTTTGCAAATTTTACTCTCTAATTATTCTTTATAATACTAAATTTCTTATCAATATTTTTTCAGGCATTAGCTTTAACTTCAAAAGGAGCTGATCCATTTGATGGAAATTTAACCTTCGTTGGCAGAGTTATGGCAAATTTGCCATTGGATATCAAACTGAGCAAGTTGATTATTTTTGGATATGTATTTCATTGCTTGGAAGAATGCATTATAATAGGTAGTTAACTTATTTATTCTGTATTGAATCTCTATACATAACCCTATTTACGCTGCTGTTTACTTTATTGAAAACATTGTGTCAGCTGATATTGCAATATTTGATTCCACATTTCAGTTTGTAATTGTAAAATTATAAAATTACTAACAGTATCCGCATAGCGTTGCCCGTGGCATAACATCCAAGAGGAAAAATTAGCTTTAAACTTAAGTCTAGCCTCCACCTGATATGACATGGGCATGTCATGCAACATCAAATAAACATAAGAATGTATTTGGAAATCATCAAAAATAACTGCAAAACAATTTTTTATTGCACACATTCAGAAATATTTAGACGGTTAAAAAGGTAAAAATATATGATCATAAAAAAACAATTCACTAAAAATATATAATAGAAATGCTGTTTTCAGAATACAAATAAGTCACTGTACCCACTATTCCATACTTGTTTATCAACTCTGTATAATCCGATATGAAAATAAAATTCAGCCTGCTTCATAATATTTCTTCGTAAATTATATTGGCTGGGTGATTACTTCGCTCCTTATGGGATTTATTCTGTCTCTGAAATTCAATTGCAGTGTGATTTAAAGAGAGATGGTTACTTCGCTGAACAGAAGTTTCTTCTTCCCTAAATGTGGAAATTTTTTCTCTGATATTCGCTAACTGAATGTTCCTTTCCTGTACATTCTCATTATCACATAACAAACGAAGCGTTTCGACATTTAATCTGCTCCGACCAAGGTTAGATTTCCTTTTTTTTGTGCAAAATGAGTGTTGAATTGCTGTTTAAAATCGGATGTAAACAAAGAAAATATATCGCATATACATATCGCAGCTCTTGCTATTTGCACATGTGCAGTTTGAGGTTTTCACACATGCACAAATCGTAGTAGTAAAATAATTAAAATCTTATCTTCAATATACTAAAATCTTCACTGATATATTCCCAACAAAATGTTACAAATATCTCCATTATCAGTAAAGTATTTCTCAATTTTTTTTCTTTCAAACATACAGGTGCTTTCAGGTGACTTCATTTTATACTATGTGTATAGATATATATTAATATATATATAATTATTCAAAATTCAATTAAAATTTAATGCATAGAATAGTTTAAAAAATAAAAGTAGTGAAAAAGTATTTTGTTAATATCATGGCTGCCCCCTTTTCCACTTTTATTTTTATCATTATATCTGCACAGTTGTTGGTAAGTTACTGATTAGCAAGTTCTTTTTTTCATGCATTAACGAATTTTATATAAGTATAGCAGGAACTGTTCCAACAAAATTTATAATCAAAGGTTGTTTTAATCTTTCTAAATATATATATTCTTTTAAATATATATACATGTTTCTTTCAATTTCATTCAGAAACTGCTCTATCTCTGTAAAGCCCCACCCCCCTTCAGTCTGCTCTTTTTTTCTCATTACTATTATCAGGGGTGTTTGTGCTCCGGGGAAACCCCGGAATTCCGGGGATTTTGTACTTCGATACCCGGAAATTCCGGGGATCGTCGTTCGAAAGGAAGTAGGAATAATAATGAATTATTTATTTTGATCTGAGTAATTTTGTTTGCTTTGAAAGCAGAAAACGCAAGGTCAGTGTGTGTGGTGAAAACTTTTCCTTTCTTTCTCCAAAGGCGCAGTGATAATGCGTGAAAAGGGGGAAAAAAACTTCTTTTTTGTTCTTTCCTTATTGCGAGTTATGACTCAATCCCCGGTTCTCGGACATTCTCTTCTAGATTCTTTTCGGCAAGTAGGCGTGGCAGAAAAAAAAGGAGAGACTTCGTTCGACCAGATGTGCGATCACGTGACTCTGGGTTCAAAGGTCTTATATCTCCTGGCGTGGCGCCAATAAGTAGAGAAGGGGGATTTTTCGTATATTTTTCGCATATGAAACAGAAATTACCCCTTAAAAATTCATATCTAATTAGTTTTTCAGCATTAGATCCAGAGCTAAGAGGTAAAACCAGTACAATATTAGCTTTTCAAAAATTATCATCTTTTATGTCCCATATTTTTAGTGATAATGAAAAGTCAAAAGTAGAAGCTGAAATAAGGTTATACCAGAGTGATATTGATATCACCAAAGAAATGCTCTACACATCTGATGAAAGTGGAAATCAAGTCAAGTGTACAATTGATAAATATTGGTCTAAAGTTTTTAATTTAAAAGATGATTTCACAAATGATTATAAGTATCCTACATTGGCTAAATTGGTCAAAGCCTGCCTTAGCTACTTCCATGGCCCATTAGTGGAAAGTGCATTCAACTTAATGGATACACTTGTCACTGACTATAGAACCTCTCTTAAGATTGATTCCCTAGATGCAGTGCAGACTATTAAATATGATTTAATGGCTTCTGAAGAAACCTCATGTGAAAAATATGGCTCAAAAAATCCAATGACTGATCCAATTCACAAAGATCTCTTGCTGAATATGAACAGAAGTTGGAAAACATATCAAGAGGACTTAAAAACATGTATTTCAGATGAGTCACCTATAGAAGTCTGAAAAACCTTCTACATTAGCAGAAAAGCAAACTGCTTCTACCTCTGCATGTACAGTTCTCGAGGAAATTTCTTCAACTGTAAATGAGGAAAATAAAAGTCAACCTTCCTGCAATTATGAAGTTCACCACAAAAGAAAGACAAGCCCACAAACATCAGAAAATAAAAAAAAGCAGCAAAAATTAGATAATTTTTTTAAAGAATTAATTCAGGTAATTTAAAATATTTACATAAAATGTAGTAGTTTATATGTTTGAAAATTTATGGTTATTAATTTTTCAAAAAAAGTAATTCATTGAACTTTTATAATTAGGTCATTCATAATTGTAATTTTTCATTTCTCCCCCCCCCCCCTTCTCGAAACTCCAAAATGTCGGTAGTAAGTCCATAAAAGTTTCAGGGGATTTTTTGGGGTCCCACAAACACCCCTGTATTATGTAAACATGTAACTATCCATTAAGATCTATTTAAACAGATACCATCTCCATGTTACAAAATTTTACTTTTTCATTCTTATCATATTTGTCGGATTCTAACATATAATATAGATTGAATACATAGACTGAAATTTGAATGTGCTATGATTGACAGTTGTTTCTATATTTGTCTATCCATGCTAAATTGAAATTGTGTGATTTAAAGACAATGTGAAATGGCATATTTAACATTTTTCTTATAATTTGGTTTCAAATTTTCGCTTGTATTATTTTATTATAATTATATGTTTTCATTTTACATATTGAAAATATACAACATTGCTTAGCTTTAAGAATCAGGATAAGTATTAAACGAATTCATTTATGAAATAAAGTTTTATCAAAATTTGTACTTTTACGTACAAAATATGCAAATTATTATACATTTATCATTAAATTTTTTCTTGCTGTTTTAATTGTTTATGAAATACAGGAACAAATGTTATGTATTTTGTTTTTAGCTGCAAGTTTGTCGTTACAAAGTTTCTTTGCGAGATCATTTCAAAAAGATCTTGATGCTTACAGGTCAGTTTTTATCTTCAGTATAGAATATATATATATATACATATACTTTAATAATTGAATCCTTATATATATTTTGGAATTATATACATCATCTTTATTAAATTCTTTCAATTATCATTACTTTTCTTTCCATAGATCAAAACTTTCTTGGACAGATGGTACTTTTAGTGACTGTTTATGTTTCTTAAATGCATACAAAGTAAGTTAAGATATTTGAGAATAATTTTAAACATATGTATTTATATGATCTGTATGTAAAAGTATATTTATGTATTGCCTTTTTTTATTTTCTTATAAGCAAAGTAAAGATAGAATATTGTAATCGTTAAAAAATTGAAACTCGAGTTTGACTAATCTCCAAGTTTTAGACCCTTCTAAATCCAAAAAACTCATTTTTGGTCTTATGTTTGTTTTTCTATGAAAACAGTGATTCAAAAACGTTTTGAGTTAGAAAGATGAAATTAGGTATGTGGATTTTAGACCAACATTGTGTGGATTTTATATTAAATTTTGAAGGAAATCCATTCAGAGAAAGTCTGTCTGTCTGGTTGTTCAAGTACAAATGATTTCGATATCTTCAAAACATTAAGAGCTAGATGAATAAAATTTGATGTCGGGTTTAGCATCTAAAATATGGATTCTTATCAAATTTTCAACTAATCTGTCAAACTATTGACCATTTTGTCTGTCATTCTGTACTTTCACAAGCATCTTAGAGCAATAACTCAAAAACACAAATACTTAAATCAGTGAAAAATGGTATATTATCTTGCAATTATCAAATTTTAATTTTAGTCGATCTGCAAAAAAAGCACCAGAACTCATATTCTCATGATACATTATGTAAAAATTCTAAATTTCTACCAAAGTTTTTTTATTTTGTAGCTATCATTCACCAATGTTGTGCAAGGTATTCACAGCTTTACCCAAGGTTTCTAATTTTATGTACGAGATAATAAATAAAAATTTATTGCAAAGTGTATGAGATAGTTTCAAGTATTCTTGCTGGTTTTTTGTATAAGATTTTGATAGCATCATTATTCTGATTATTTTCAATTTTTAGATCATCTATGTGTGTGTGTGTGTGTGAAATATTCTTTGAAAGAATAAGCACGGAGTTCTGTAATAATTTTTATTATTCACAATTGTAAAGAAATAATCCAATTATTTAAAAAAATCTGTTCTTTATATTTCTTTGTAAAACTCATAACATGCACTAAAAAGGAAGGAAGAGACCTTGAAAAAGCTTTTTTAATTTAAGTAGTTTCAGAAGGGAGTTTGCTTATACCATATTTTGATCACTGTGGGGAAAGTAATAACTGTACAGCTTGTAAGTTAAATTGAAATTATAGTTCATGTGATTAGGAAATTATTTCTAGAATATAGATGATCAGAAATTTTTGCATATATACATATATGTACACACACACACAAACGTATATATATAAAGCATTTTTTGATTTGTAATTGTCTGTTAGTCTGAAAACATAACTCAAAAACAAAACAAGCTAGAAGGATGAAATACAATTTGCTAATTTATGTCAAAATTATAGATCACTATTTAATTTTGATGAAAATCTATCAATGGGGAATAATTTGTTTTCATGTTATACAGATAAAATTTGATAAATGAGTTTGTTTAATATCCCTCTTGGAATTATAAATTCTGAGACAAATCAAGGAATTTGTTAACTATCTCTCTTGTGCACTTTTGAATACAATTATTCAAAAATGCAATAATCAGAATAGAAGAGCTTTAATATATGATGACTAAAACAAAAGTTCTAGTTCTTTATCTAAATTTGGAGTAAATCTGTCAATTGTTATATTATTTATCTATCCATGTGAATGAAAACTTAATTCCAACATTTAGATTTGTTTATCTCTATGTTTGTATATCATTTAAAACTGCTACCAGTGAGGTAGTGACATATGGTATTTGAGAATTGTAGATCTATATCAAATTTTTGCTCTTGATTGCCCAATAGAAAATGTCTTCAAATGCATACTGGATCCATATCACTTAAAAATCAATTCTCAATGCACCATTTTGTACGAGTCCACAAAATATTCTATGGGATTTCTGAGTGTTTTTTTAATTGTATTCAGCATTGTTATATTACATATTCAGATTCCTACTCAATTGTGCAGGGTAATTATTTTATAATCATCCTTCTTAAATTCATTATATATCAGGGGATGTAACAGCTATAAAAATAAATTGTAGTTCATAAAAGCAGTAACTTAAAAAAAAAATTATTATTGCTCATGCATCGTAAGGTAATCAAGACATATCTGTACAGTATCAGATTCTCCCTAGCAAGGTCATTCATTACCATGGGGACTCTGTGTTTCAGATGTAACTGGCAGTGTAGAATCTGCCAAATGGTTATAGAGTAGTGTTTCATGGCTAGTTGGTACTTTGATGATTGCGGACTACATATGAAATGATCTTTATCTCAATTAAGTATTTTTTGAGAAAAATTTGAGGGTTTTCTTTTCTTGTATGCAAATGATTGGTATTTTAGAATTGTTGAAACTGTCACAATGCTTTTATAGGCTGGTTTTATATTGGAATGCTTGTTGCATTAAAAAAAATGATAGATATTTTTATATTTTAAAATATAGAAACCTTGTTACTTGCAATTTTGATATGCACAAAGTACAAAATAAGCCTCTTTCATTTTGTTGTTTAATAGAGAAATGAGTTTGTGCTTTATCTTTTATCCCATAAGGAAAAGTGTATGCGTGGGAATCAAAATTTAGCACATGCTTCATCTCTGATCAGCACTGAAGAAAATAATCTATCATTTCAAGAAATGATCATTTGGCAATTTGTGATTCAACACTTTTTTATTGTCTGCATTCATTTGAGATATATTCAAACTTAATTTTTATTCATATTTTCTTTATTACTCTTCTTAGTCCCGTCGAGGGGTTACATCTCAGATCTGAAGATGAGAAAGCTTCTGATGTAATAGTTGGTTCTTGCCACTCTAGTACATATAATATCAGTGTGGGATTGGCTGTTCTCTACAGAAGACGGGATATGCCTCCTCAGATGGCATGAGAGGGTTTTTGTCATGGGCAAAAATGGTTCTTTGGGCTCAATTATAATTCTCACCAATTCTGTCTCGATATCTAGATCTTTCAACAGTTCCACATGCCTTAGGGTGGTGGGGAGTAGTTTCTTATTTGTATTATTATTCTTATAGTTTTTGTTATTTATTGGAAGCAGATACCAGCAACACGAATATTTAAGAAAATCCACTGTTGATTTGAAATATAATGATTTTTATTTAAATATTTGTCATAATCTGTTTTTTTTTTAATTAAATGTCTGAAGAAATAATTATTTTTGACGATTGAAAATGACTCTTAGAATGGATGCCAAAGAATGACTCTAGAAATGGATGCCAAAATCTCATAGCAAATTTCATATATTCATGTTCATATTCATTGCATCAAACTATTGTCTAAAACTATTGTCATCAAACATTGTTCTAATAATATACTAGCAGACATATGTATTTCTTGTTTTTTTCCTATTATTATTTTATATACTCTTTAAAATAATATGAATTTAAGCTGTAATAGACCTGAGTCACATCTCATTAACAACAGTGCATGACAGTGCTTTGTCAGTTATGTCTTGTGTAAAAAACATCTAGCATCTGATACGGATTAAATCTTTTTTTTTTCCTTGTTTTGTAATTACTTTTTTTGGGACTATTAAATTTTATATTTTCTTATAAATGAAAGTTTCATGCTGATGTAAAAGTAAAATTATATTGAGAGCTTCAAAGGATTATAGTAATTCTATGAAATTTATAATCATAGTTTAGAAAGAAATTACCATATTGCAAGCAATATCTTGTCATGAAGTTAATTTTGCTTTGCTAATTTTTTCAGCTATGGAAGCAAATGTCTGTGCAAGGACAGTTTAAAAGGCCTGGTGGTCTTCGTGAAAATAATTGGGCTATATTGAATTTTATTCAGATAAGAAGAATAAAGGAAGTAAGTTTTATTATCTTTTCTACACATTTTATTATGTTGAATTTTAACATGATATAGATATTATAAAATATTTCTGGAGGAAATTTATGGCTTTGTAGTTGCTATTTAAATATGTATGCTTTATGTGATTGTTTTATTTGTAACCTTTATTAAACAGAATTGCAGTTACAAACAATGTTTAATTTTCATGTCAGCTAAAAAACAGTTTTATATGAATTCTATTTTACTTTTTTCATTTAAGTTATTTTGTGTTGGTTTGTTATTTGTGCTTTATGAATAATTCTCTCTCTTTAGGTTGATTTACTTGTTAAGGAAATAAAAAATCGATTGGAAAAACTTAATATTTTTGTTGATCATCGTGAGCGATTTGCAAATGCTGAAGACTCTAACATACTTATTTTAAAGGTATTTTTTGATGTCATATTTTAACTTTTTATATAATAATTATAGTAGCTGAATTTTATATTTAAAATCCCTTTCTTCCTTTTAATCAAATTGATAAAGATATTATCTTGGAAGTAGTCCATATATATTTAATGGTTATTGTGTATTTTGTTAATTTAATTGCATACAAATAATATTTCTTTTAATTTTAGAATCTTTACTTGGAATTTAAACAAAAAATTATATTTCATGAAATGTAACAATATCATCAGTTTTGGAATCATTGATATCATTTGTAATGTATACATATGAAAAATATTTTGATATTATGAAATCAATATTCATGTCTTTTTGACATTTCTATAGTTATCAAAGGCAAAATAATAAAGGCTGTTATAATTTGATTTTCTTTTTTTATTAATGTTGTTGTTTATGTCTAGTAGTTTTTAATTTATCATCCGTTTAATGATTTAAACTATGGTGAAAAATAATTAATTTTTGTGCCAAATTGGTTAAGGATTGTTTGCAATAAGTTTCTGTGTTTTCATGTCTGATTACAAATATTGCTTTTAACATTTTTATTCATTAAACCGGAAACTTGAAATATTTTTTTGAAATTAAACTTGTTTTCAATGGGCCACACCCGAATGGACCTTGTTAAATGAACATAGTATCACAAAAGGTTTAAAATGAGTGTGGCTAGGAAGCATTTGCATTATAATCTGATATCAAACATCCCTGAAATAATTTTGCATCATAATCCAGATAGTAGTTAGTTAAAAGAATTGACATTATCGGTATTTGATAAACATCAGAAGTTTCAGATCTAATAAATCATTCTATGATTATAAAAATTAATTCTAATGATCTGTTTTAGTGATTTTACCTTTAAAGTGACTCAACATCATTCAATTCTTAGTTCAAGATTTATGTTCTGCAAAACTATTCAAAGAATTATCCCATAAAGATATTTGAAATTTCTTTATAAAAAGAAGGAAAAGGAAAAGGTTTTTTTAAAGTTATTATTAATGAATGCAGCCTTGTTTAAATGAATACATTCATCAAAAATGAAATATTTCTACATTATATATTAAAAAATAAAAATATTTTATATCATCTGGAAAAATTGATTAAAATATAGTTTTCAATACCTTTGTACTCATCAAAAAAATTATATATACAAAAGAATTAAAAGTTGTTTCGGAAAGAATTTTATGTAATAAATTGTGAATAATTTGAAATTCGTTAAAATGAAATATGTTCCTTTAAAATTATTGTTAAACCTGATATCAATTAAAATTATTATTAAACCTGATTTCTAGTCCTCCAAAATTATCAACATTTTCCATTTTAGATGTTATATACATTTCCATATTGTGGATAATAAAGTTGTGGATATATAACCTTTTAAAATATTTTTTCTGTATATTTTTGATTTTTCATTTATGGTGTGTAAAAAAACATTTTGAGGCTGTACTTTTAATAAGATGATCAATTAGTCTTACATTTTTAGCATGATTTATGGAGTTATGATTTATAAATGATTTATTTTAGGTTATTTTTTATTTCATTTAAATTTGTAATATCCATTTGTGACTGTAATAATATTAACTTTGTTTATATGTATTCTTTTACAACTCCGACGTATCCTGCATTCATATATTCACACAATATTATTGAAGCAGATGTTTGATATTATAAAATTTCTAATAATTAAGTGAATATCATGAAATATATAGGAGCCTGATTATTTATTCTTGGTGAAATGCCAATATTATCCTAATATTTTCTCATAAATCTGTTATACAAATTTATTTAATTAGCAGTCAGTTTAAAAAATTTTTTTAATAATTAATCTGCTTGTGGTCTTTTCTTAGACCAGTGGCCCTAGTCACCCTCCTAGTTGAAGATCGGCCAGTGTCCAAGAGGAAGTACTATGGGTGTCAAAAAATTAACTCTCGTCTGTTCATGATGTAACTTTCCTCAGATTCAAATTAAATTAATAAATAAAACTAAAATGTGTATATGCAGTTATAGTTTTCCTGTCAATAATCGTGTATGAGAATTAGTTAGCTTTTTTAAGAAAAAGTGCGAGATATGGAATTATTATATAGATACCAAAACACAAATTTTTGATAAAATTCATTTGAATCAACATTTTATCATATTTTGCATAGAATCTACCAATACGTTTGAAGACTAATTTCTATGGATTTATAAACGTAAACCAATAGCTTCTTATTGCTATTGGGAGCCTCAACTTCTTCCCTTTGATGGTGTGATATATTATATATTTTCATTTGTACTAAAGCTCAGAAAATTTTAGTTCCACTGTATTATTTTGTAAATGTATGAAACGGGTTGTGTTTGGATATTATCATAAAATCAAAAATATTGTCCAAAAAGCAATGTGGAAAAGGAAAATTAGAATAGATATATTAAATTTAATTTCACAATGTGTAAAATTGTATAGTGATAAATAAGTGTATCCATTTCTCATAAATGTATTCAATAAATTTATGAGACTTAAAATGTGTTGTATTTATTTGTATTTTACTTATACAAGAGTTATTGACTGTTTTGGTTGTTAAATCTGAATGCATCAAGTGTAAGAGGAATATGTATATATCGGTGATTCTCGACCACTGTGCTGCCATGTTCTTAAAGTGTGCCACCAAATTTTAGAAATGTAGATAGTAAAAATTAGAATGTTTTTTTTTTTAATAGGAATCAAGTTTGTTTAAATCAAAGTACACTGTAATAGAAAACTGTTGTTTTTACAACAGTTAAAAACTGTTTTCTAGAAAAACATTTTTTTTAGCTGCTTTTATCTTCAATAACTGTGATCTTTCATAAAGTGAAATAATCGAGATTTAATTTTAAAATACTTGGAAGAATCAATTAATTCATTTTGGATTAATATTATCCCATGATAGGCAAAAAGGCTTTAAAAATATTATTACAATTTTTGAGATCTTATTTGTGGGAATTCGAATTTTCAGTATTGACCAATATAAAAAAGTAAATAAAGATCAAAACTGTTAAATGTAGAAGATGATATGAGAGTAGCATTGTCATTTTTATGACCAAATATAAATGAAATTATAAAAAAACATCAAACTCAACTTTCTCATTAAAAGTATACTGATTATCACCTTGTAATTAATCCCTTAATAAAAGTACTGTTGTACATATTATATTTTATTTACATTCAAAATTTTTACCATAAACTATTTTACACAATGTATTATATGTAAGTGAACAACTTTTAAATTTACCTTTTTCTTTATGTGCCAGCAAATTTTAAAATCTTTTAAAATGTGCCACGACGAAAAAAAAGGTTGAGTATCACTGATATATATATATATATATATATATATATATATATACTGAGTAAGATGAATGAATTTTGATATGTCATCACATTATAATTATAGACATGCATAAATTTTTGGATCAAATCTGTCAATGTGAACATGTAACTGGATACTGGTAACAGTAAACTGGATTTTCTCTCTGTTCTATAAAAAAAGACATAATATTCTCAGGCTTAGGAAAATCTTGAAAAGAAAGCTCTTGGTCTTTTGAAGTGACATTTGTAATGAGAAATTTGTCTTATTACTAGTTTTATTCATATTTTGAAATGTTTGCAACTTCTTACTCTTTATTCTCTTTTTATTTTATAGATGGTCATAGCTGGGGCATTCTTCCCATATTATTACCTTCAGCAGCCATTGGATGAAGTTCAAGTTAGTAAAGAACTTAACGAGAATGACCCACGGTCTACTGTACTAGTACGTTTAAACTTTTTGTTTTCTTTAGAAAATAACATTTATCCATATTTTAGCTAAATAAATTTTGTCTTAAATAAGAAAAAGTGTTGTATGCTAAAATTAAGGCAAATATCATTTTGTGATCTTCAAACATAGCCTTCCTTATATTTAGATAGGTAACAAAATAATTTGAACACCTATAAAATAAGAGAAAAGTTTTATTAAGAAAGGGATGAACCACCCTTTAACTTAATTACAGATCATATGCAACGCGATAGAGATCATGATCAACATTAATGAAATATGAAGTCATTCTTGGAGAATAGTCTTCAATTCCCGAAGCATAGATGGTGGAGGATAAAAATGTAGTTGTGACTCTGTATATTCCCAGAAATTTCCAAACTGAAGGGGTCAAGCAAGATGTCCTATTTCCTCCTTATGCTGTTCAAACCATTTGGAACAGTTTTAGCTATTTGGATAGGAGTGTTGCTTTGTTAAAGAGGATATTCTCTTGGAAATAAAGTATGGAGTAAAGGATGCACCTGATCCTCTAGAATATTAACATAGTGAGTAGTTGTAACCTTCCCATACAGAGTAACAAAACATCCCAACACAATAAGGGAACCACCATCATCCTTCATAATCTGCTAGAGGCAGTTAGGAGAAAGTGCTTCTATGAGTTTTCTTCACATGTAAACATATCCAGTTGTCTGAAATATGGTGAAGGTTGATTTATCAAACTAGATGGCTTATTGTCACTATTGTGGACTTCATTTTCTGTGTATTTATCACCATTGGCTTTGCTGAAAAGTATGATGTAATGTTACTAATGGTCACATTCTTCCATAAATGTTCAAAGCATGAAGTTCCCTTTGATCAGTTTTTGCTGAAATGGGGTTCTGGATATTATTTATTTCAGACATTATCTGAAATAAAGATTGCTTGCATTTTCAAGCCACTATGTGTTAAATTTTTTTTATCCCTCATAATAAGTTTTTTTTTTTTTTCCTGTGCCTGCTGTTATGCTTTTCAGATGCCACATTACCGCATTTTATGTATGCTATCATAATGGCTGATACAGTACTCCTTGCATGTCTCAAATAATTGGCTCAATAATTTCCATCACAAAGCAACCATGCATCACATTCCATGACTGCTGAGATGTGAATGTCATAAAAACATTTTTAGCTGATGAAATTAAAAACCGTGTTTATTAAAAGGAGAGAATTTTATTTTCAGGTTGAAATGATTACAAAAATTTTGCATTTTTAATTTCCGTGTTGAAATTTTACTTATCTGATTATACAAATGCATGTGAAAATTATTTTGACAATGAGTAATTATTTGAAATAAGCATTTTTTCCTTCTTGTATGATTAAAGAGGGCAAAGAGCTGTAGTTTTCAAATAAGTTGATCATAAAATTTCAGCTAATCTTTATATTTTTGGCCTCTCTGAACTAAAACCATCCCCCCAAAAAATATTTTAAATTATATCAAATTTCAAAGATGGAATGAGTTAAAAAATATATGCTAATTAGTTTATTTTGGAATTAACTTTCTGAATGGTAAAATGTGCTGAAGATTGTGCAGGTTTATTTATTTACTTGCAAGCAATTACTGCTGGTAAAAAAAAATAATTAATTACATATTACATTTCTACAATTTGTCATCCTGCAATCAAATTTTCTATCCTTTAAGTGAAAGAAAACATTTTAAAAAAAAGAGACCAAAATGCATGCTAAGTAAAAAATATCTTATCTGAAAATGATAAGATATTTTTCATTTAACATTTATGAAATATGCTGCATTATTTCAATGGCCGTTGAAAGTTGTGAATAATAGATCTAGAAATATAAATAAATTTAGTTATTCAAAAAGTGGATGTTACAAATTGATTGTGAGAATTTTACAATTTTTGTGAATATTTTGAAAATTATTGTGAGTAAGCTCACATTTTTTTAGATTTTGATTTACAGATTAGCTTTTCACCAATGCAACAATTTTACTATGTTACAATTCACTTTTTCCCCAAATTAATGTTTAAAGTTTTATAAAATTTGTGTTATTTATGTATCAATTTCATGATTTAATGAAATACGATAATTTTCTTTAAATGAGTGAAATATATTTTTAGAAATATTCAGTTGTTTCTGAGTTTTTGTCAAAACTTGGTAACTCATTTAACATTTAAAGTGCTATTTTTTAAAACTCTTTAAATTTCAATATTATCAGAATTCCATAGAACTTTAATAAGATGCTAATTTCATAATAAATTGATTTAGCAAAATAAATAAATAAATAAAGCTGTTATAAAAATAATTGAGATAGTAGTTAATTAACTTGGTTAATCAGTTGTACAGAACAAACCTGACCTCTTGAGTTATTTCCATTTACACTAATTTTGTGAAGATGCGATATTAAAGTTGCAGAGGTGTTCCATTTTTTCGTTGTTTATTGTTTTTGATGACTGTTCATTTTGAATAATTGATAGGTTTGTCTGGGGATAGTTTCAGATAAGGCATAGTTAATTTCAAAAATATTTTGAATTCAAATTTGTAAATTTATTAAATTTGCTCAATGATTTGACAGAGCCTAAAGAAGAGTTTGATCCAACTTTAGAAATTGATGATCTAGGCATACATATATTAGTTTTATAAATAAAAAAATAGGAATAATTATTTTCTAATTTAATTATTAAATATCCTAAATTTGTAAGATTTGTTAATAAAGTTATTATATTGCATGTTGATATTTACTATTTTTTTATTTTCAAAAGAATTACAATGTAAATATTCTGATGCTGCATTTCTCTGATGTTTACAATGCATTAAAAAAAACAACGAAATTTAAAGAACTGCTTATTAATATGCCAATAAAAGTATTTTTTTCAAATTAATCTTTATAAATGTGTGAAAAATTTTAAATTTTATTAGAATATTTTCTTTGTTAAGATAATATAAAAAATGATTAAAGATAATTTACAAAATGTTCTCTCTTAACAGGTTACTGGACTTCCACCAAAACATGGTATTTTATATGCAACTGCTTTGAAAGAAATGTTTGCTTGCTGTGATGAAAACATATCAATTGAATTTGAAGGGTGCAAGTAAGTGAATTAAAAATTAAATAAAATTTAATTTATAGGATAATTTTATTTTATTTATCTCTTTAGTTTTATTTTATGCTTTTGATTACTAATTGTTCTAATTTTGGATATAATTGTAATATATTCCTTCTTATTTTGTATAACTTTATATTGCTTGTACAAAGTGAAAATATTGGTACTGTAATTGGTTAATTTTAATCATTTTTTCTTATTGAACTAGCAATTTTAATACTGAATTCTTAACCTAGCTGTCACTCAGATTGCAGTTTTTGATGAAGTAAATTAGCTATGAGGGTTTTTTTTTTTTTTTCTTGAAGTCAAGCTTTAACTTTCTGGACTATAAAATATCCTATTACATATAATAGATGTCCCTTCAGATATTATCTGACAATGCTAAAAGAACACAGAATGTATTATAAATGGAACAATCTAGAAACAAAGCTTAAATTGATTATATTTTTTATGTTTGATAGTTGTTGTATTTTGCTATATCTCGTAAACAATTTTTAGATTTACCAGATGTTTGTGGTTTGGTGCCATTAAGTTTTTATTCAAATTAGTTTTAATTGAAACTTTGTTTAAAAAAATGTTTTGAATGTTTTAAATATGCTTTTTTCATTTATTTGACTTTAAATAGTAATTCTCAGTATATTTAAATATTTCCTGCAGTATACATTAAACAGTTTCAGATATCTTAGAAAAAGTTCTTAAAATATTTTTTTCTTAGTATTTGTTTTTTAATGCAAAATTACAAAAATTCACAGTTTTCAAGGAAACATGGGATTGAAATAACTCAGACTGAAGAATGTTAAGGTTATATTTGGTAATCTAATTTTGCTTTCAATTGATAACTGCAAACCATTGATTGGTCTTATTTCTCGCCTTCTTTCTTTTTATTTAGTGTTTGTTTTCTATGTACATTTGTTGCTCATTCGATTTTAAAAGTTGTATGTCTGTAAAAATAAGAATAATAAATTTAACTGCCAAAGAATTTTTTTCAGTAGTTCCTGATGAAATATACCCCCTCGCCGTCTACATTCCACATCTCCTTCTAATGTTGCTAAAATCGATTAAGATTTATTAGATTTTTTTAGATAATTGTATTTTAAGATTCTTTTTTTAATTTAAATCAGCATAGAAATACATGTAATAATTTCTTTTCATTTTTCAAAATCTCATTATGATTTTCATTGTCAAACTTGATGTTTAACCTGTAACTGGAGATGGAAGTCAATGTGACTCTGCTTTGTTCATTAGCTCTGATTATCATGTGGTATTTTGTCCTTGAATACAATAATCTCCTCTGTTGTTCAAGTTGTTCTTTCAGCAGTATGTTAGCAATAGTCTAAGTATAAAAATGTGCTCAGAGTTTTTGTTGTTGTTATTTATGGAATCATTAACTCTATATCTCTGAAATTGCTTTTAATTAGAATAATGCAAAAAATAAAGAAATTTACTTAAAATAATATTTTAAAATATTTTCTTAATTTTTGTTTGTTAAATTCTAACAATTATTAACATTAATGTAATTCCGTAATATCTAAATGAAGTAAATATTCGTTAAAAGAATGTTTAAGTTTTTCTTATAACATCTTTCCAAAATTTAATATTGGAACATATAACATTTTTAACATTGATAATTTTAATATTTTTGGTAACTATATGATTTCTAGAATGTATTGTGTTTCCAAAATAACTTCCAATGCTGTTTAGAAAAGAAAAATAACAATGGTGTCATTTTGATTCCATTTCTCCAGTTACAAGTTAATACAAATAAGCACTGAAAATTCCTAAAAATACAAAATCAGTACTTTTTAAGAAGACTTCTCATTTTGAAATTGTAAAGGCATAAATGTTGCTTTTTACCATACTTTTCCTATTATTATCCTTTCTTGATGATCTATACTTCTATGTTTGAAGCGTTTTCATAATGGTCATGTTGAGGAATTAATTAAAAATTGTCATAAAAATTACTAATTCGAACATCTATTTATTTATGAATTATTAACTTAAGTGACAGTAAGAATATTTAATATTATTATTTTTTATTAGTATATTAACAACTGCCAGGTTCTTCAAGGACATATGTTTATTTATACTAGCCATCTTTTTGCTGGTTACCATTTTCTTTGTTGACCAGCTGGTTTGTTGAGATTAATACTCCTTGAAATTTTCACTTAAACATTTTGTGTAACATTATCTCATAGTAATTTCTTCATCAAAATATTTTGATACTTATATAACTCATATTATTTTAGAACCCACAACATTCTGTAATTTGTATTGTACATTCCCATAACTTTCTGTCTCCCCTAAAATTTGATTAATTTGAATTAGGTGTGATTGAATTTCAAATACAACTATACTAAATCAAAATTTTACTGAATCTACACTACTGAAATCAATTTTATTTTTTTAGAAATCTGAATTCAGAAATTAGTTTTGTTCTGCATTATGTGCACGACAGAATATTTTTTAAAATTTATGCAATTTCACAAAGAATTATTCAATAAAAATTTTCTGGTTTATCATAAAATTCTATTTTTAGTTTTGCATTCAAAAGACTTAAATAGTAATATTTTATTTCAATTAATAAATGTACTGTTGTAAAAATTAAGAAATCTAAATTTAATGTAACACTTTGTTCCTAAAGTGTAAAAAAGAATCCAGAAAGATGTGAAAGAATTCAGTAAAATATTCTTGGAACTCCTACTTTTAAATAAGAAAAATATTTATATTTTCTATTATCAAATCTGTTAAAAACTTCTGAATATCACATTATTATAAACAATTTAATTTTAGACCTATCAGCCTTGGGAAACTCAGCAGTGATTGACATATCTTCTTGGAGACGTTTAATGAAATGGTCTAAAATCATGTGTTTTTATAAGATAATGCTTAAATTATTAAAACTCGTCCAGTTTTAGTTACAGTGGAATGGACCTCTCTTTTTATATAGAATGTTAGTGTCTCAAGAACATTTACTAAATATTACTCTTATGACTCAAAATTCTGTATAAAAATATAAAATTTGTTATTCATTTTTTTATAAATTTATGAATGACATTCATGAATTAATTGCATAAAATAGCATTTTTTACTTCATTTAAACAATTTTTCTTAATAGATGTATATACCTAACACTGACTGTTTGGAAATTAAGTGATGGGACCTAGTTAAAAAAATTAAACATCCTATATAATTATAAACCATGTTTCCTTAAAAATCTTGAATTATTGAAATAATAATACAGATGTTTTAAAAGCTCTTAGAAACCTCTTTTTTGCACTTATCTTTCTAAAAAATGTCATATTTCATATGTATTCATTAATCATATTTCATCTTTTTTCAGACATGTGCTGAAGATTACACTTTAACTTTTTAATTTTAGCTCTTCTCAATATGATGACAATAAGTTGATAAAAGATAATTTTTCTTATACACACATAACATGCTGATGCAGGTTAAATTTTACTTTCTGTAAAATAAATTATTGGAAAATAAACTTAAAATATTTTTAAAAATTAATTGAAAATGTATATATTAAAAATCTATTACATTGTAAAGATTGTTTTTTAATTTTCAGATGATCTAAAAATCATAGTATTTTTGGATATTATCACAGAAAAATGCCAAAATTTTACTTTATACTAAATAAAAATTTTAAAAATGCCCAAAGTGCACATTCCTACTCTCCAAAGTATATATATGCTTAGTTTGATAGATCTGGGTCAAATGGTTTAGACTATAGAACACCAATGCACACATACAGAAATACACTTTCATCTTTATTATAAGTTAAATTATTTGTTTTATCCATATTATAATATATAGATAACTTGAATTACAATTATTCATTAAAGGAGTAAGCATGAGATATTATAATTTAGAAAGAGGAAAGAAAGAGCATTGCAATTACTCTGCCTTTTTTTTTTTAATGTGCAATAAACTATATTTTGTGTAGTATAAACTATATTTTATGTAGTATTTTGTGTAGTATAAATTATATGTGCTTCATACGATGTTTAACATTTAAATGCAAAATTTTTATTTTAGTTTATATGCTTATTTTTCTTTTATGAGTCTGACAAATTATTATTTATCTATATTTATTTCTTTTTAAAATTGCTATAAAAATATTGCCTATCTCACTCATGAAGTTTTAACTGATTTCTTTGAATTTTAGAGCCTACATTAAATTCATGACCAATAATGAAAGCAATGAATCTCTTGTGAAGAAAGCAGTGTATATGGCTCTCAAGATGAGGTATTTTTTTACTTTTCATCATATATTTTTTAATATTTATTTAATAAAAAGAAAAAAATTATTTGTAGAATACATTATAAAATGAACACCAAATATACATAAAAATATTAAATCTATAAGTAGTGTATTAATGTAGTAGTATTAAATGCTGAAATAAATTTTTTCCTTTTTGTTTGGCCTATTGCAAAATCTGTGAGATAACTATTTTCTTAATCTTGAATATCTACGAATATTATTGTAAAGCAATATTCATGTTGTTTTATTGTCTTGTTGTAGTTTTTGCTTATAATAAAGTTAGTCTTAGACTTCAAGACTAGCTTTAATTATTGGGGGTGGGAGTGGGTTAATACTTTTTTCAAATGTTACTTATTATTTAAAAATTACTTTTGAAATGTTTTTAATGCATAAAAGAATAACTCTTTCCACAATCACAGTTAATTTTTTTAAATTTTATTTTTGAATCACAGTCTTTACAACATGATTGATAATGAATTTTAATCAAAAGGTTGCATTCTTTCTTTTGATGAAAAGTTTAGAAGCCATTTATACTTTTAGAAAGTAAATAAAAGGTACATGTCTTCTTGGATAATTCCATTTATTACAATATATTTCTTACAAGGCAATTTCTTTTTTAATACTTTTTGGATAGTTGAAGTAATGGTAAATGGGGCCCTGTTTTGACAGAAACACCATTTATAATAAAAGTTTCATTTTTTAGTGAAATAATCCAGGAACTTTCCGCATTATAATTTGTATTTTAGAAGAATATTATTGATTGTAATATTATTACATATAGAATAATATTCACGTATTTTTAACAGAATAATTATACATATTTTTCATAACTGTAAATATTATTGAGATGATGAAACATGTACTATACCTTTAAATATGTTTTACTTTCCTTTAAAATATTTTAATTTATTTATCATTCTTTACATATAAATATCTTTGATTATATATTCTTCAAATTCTTTTGAAATTTCATTGCTGTGAGAAAATAAAACACACTCAGCTTTGTACCATTTTGCTTCATCAACATCCATATATTAATTTTTTTTTAATTTAAAAACCAAAATTATTGGATAATTTAAGGCTCCTGGGAGCCAGGAAAACATATAAAGGTTAATAACATTCAAAAGTTAATCACATTATAACAAATTTTTATGTTCTGAATTTAATGATGAATGTATAAATAATATTGGTAAATTGGTTTAAAAAGTAAATAAAACTAAGGCATTAGTCTTTCAGCTTAAATATGAAATGAAAGAGATAAGATCTTTTGCTTGGCATTGTAAAAAAGCCAAAAAGCAATACATAAACTAAAAGATACATTATAAAATATGTTATAATTGAAGTGGTAGACAAAAAGAAATGAACAAAAGTTAAAAAGAAATTAATTAACTTCTATTCTTAGATATAAGAATAGAAGTATTAGATATTCTTACATACATTCTTCCACCAAAGTAAGAAAATTTTCTTCAGTAGGGGCTTAACTGAGATATTTTGTGAGATTATCTTAGTCACTTTTTCTCTGATTTCTTCTTTTGAAAGTTATTGTATAGGATTAATCATTTCATGAGTTTGTTGTTTTATATGCAAGCAGATTATTGTTTTTAAAATGTTTCTTAGAATATCTAGAGTCAACCAAGTAATGGTGATATTACTATGCTCACTTTCAAAATTTGTCTCAAGAACATAGCAGAATATTTGGTTAAAATTTTTGTGATACTAAGTGTGAAGTCTATAATGGATTATATTCTTAATTTATGTGTTGGATCATTAATGTTAAGAGTAACAAAATTTGAATTATTTACCCAATTTACAAGATTTGTACTGAAAGCTGAGGAGGGGATTCTCCCCAGAATAGATGGTGGTGGTTAAAATCTCTGAAAATAAAACTTGAATGAGCTAAAGATTTAAAAGAAAAAAAATTGATCACTTTCAAAACTTTGTTGGCATACTATTTGATGATGATGAATTTGGTGCCCAAGTAATGAATCTCAACTGCCAAAAGTTTTAAGTTTAGACCTTTGTCTTTTCAAAAAAAAAATTACATCACTTGTTTTTAGTATCACGTTACTAAATAAATACATTAATAAAATATCTTCATTTTTAAGTATAAATATAATAATCCATACTTTTTTATAAAAATGTTAGCAGTTTTATTATTGTTTCTTATCGAAATTTGTCAAAAAAGTGTTAATGATATTTCTTTAGGAAACTGCGAATGAAATTATCACTGGCACTTTTTAGTCATGAAGAAGCTGAACGTAAAACAAGACAGTTATTATCTTCAAGAAGTAGCTCATCTGATAATCTTTTTCAATCTTCTAATAGGTATGATGAATTCATTTCTTTCTTTTTGTTTTTAAGTTAAAAAGCTGATCGTGCAAATAACTTTTCTACTTTAAATAATAATGTAGCTATTGACTTAAAAAATTTTAATGTGTTAAATAACATTTTCCATTGTGTCATATTTGTTAGGTAAACTAATCTTCATGATACTTTTGTAACTCAGAGCCATTGATAATAACAAGACTATCAATATTATATTATAATAAGTAAGAAAAGCTGTGGTTCTAAGTAGAAAATGAAGAAAAACACATTATTTCAGAGTTTATTCTTTGTATCAAATATTATTATTCATTTGATTTTTTTAAATGAAAAGCTATTTAATTTATTGTGATTTTTAAAAATATATTATGAATGTTGATTTGAATACTTTTATTTAGGATTACTGTTTCTGAAGAATCAACATACAAAGAGCATCCTTTACCTACTCTGGTACAATCTGTTATTCACATTCTGATAACACAGGTATATATTTTTTTAATGTTTTTTATGTAACATTCAATGAAAAAAATTTGAATATTTTGGAAAGTATATGATATATATATATATATGCATACACTAACAACTTTGTTGATCATATGGATCAAAAGGATTATAGGTTGTGATTAATTTCACTTAGTATTTTTCATTTTGTTCTTGCTTCCCTTAGAAAGTATTTTCTGGGCTCAAATTGTGCGAGACATTACAGGCGAAATTTAATAGCATTATACTTGTTTTGCTTATTGTGTAAATGAATCTTCATAGTGCCATTAAATTTCCAAATAATATTGCTAATTAAATGTGGTTTATTCCTTTTAATGAAAATTCATTTTCTTATCTTTTATATATTCTGAAGAGATATATCTTTCTTTCTTTTGAATAAAAAATAAATATTTAATGAATTTAATTCCTGAAACAATGGCAATGATTTGAATTCCTTCCAGTAATAATAAAGCACATTGTTGAACATTTTGAAAAAGAATATATTTAGAGACAGTCAAAATTCAGCAAAGAACTGCATGACAAATAAATCTTAAAAAATCAAAATTTAAACAAAGCAGTTAAATATTTATTATATAAAAATAATTTTTATTGGAAGTTATTGTGAAGAAACATCAAAATCTCACTTTTTAAATTAATAAAAATTCTGATTAAAATGTTTTAAAAAGTTAAGTGTGTACATTTTTACTTTCCAAAATATATTTAGAATTACTAAATTAGGTCTCCAAGTGAAATGGTCTTACCTGTAAACCACTAATGTGCTTGCCCATACATTCTTCTTCATTATTAGTATTATTTTTATATTCACATTTAACAATAGACAGTTTAAATTGCAAAAATTAGATACTCAAAAATGAGAAAGCCCAATCACTGTGTAGCTCAGAAATTAAGGTTTGAATTAAAATTTTTTGAGAATAATTAATTTTAAAAATGCAACTAAATTTATAATATGAATTTTCACTTCAAAGGTAAATAATTGTGGAATTTTTTGGGCTCGATCTGTCACAGATGAGGCAAACGGAGTTATTAATTTTTTGGAAACTTCTATAAATATGCATAAAGGGAAAGATCTTAAGGTAAGATTTTTATACATACCTTTTTTTATTGACTGAAATGTGTGAAATGCTAATTTGATAATATATATTTTATGATAAAACCATGGAGCAAAAAAAAAGATATAAACAAATTTTAAAAGTTCATACTTTAGCTATTTTATATGACAAACAACATCCCATTCTTAGATGGAAAGGCTTTGTTTTCATTTCCTTCAAAAAGATTATAGCCATGCACTGTACTCTCACTGTGACAAAACAAATGTTCATTCATTTGATAAAGCAATTTTGATTCTTTTCCGAGTTTATACTGGAGTTAACATTCAACGAATTTTTTAAAAAAAGTTGGGCAATGGTATGGTTTAATGGATGAAGAATGCTTCTTAAAAATTTACACTAGAAGAAGCAGATATATTTCAAAATATTGAGGTATTTTCCATGTTGGGAAAGAGTAGATTTCTTTATATTGTATCATTGACTCTTGCCAGAGAAGGATGGCCCAGCAAAGATCTAGTTTTAAAAAATTCTTTTAAGTAAGAATTGCTATAGAATTTCAACATTTTCAGTTTGAATTCTCATCAGAGAGATATCCTCCAGCTAGTGTGGTGTAGAAGTTTGGAGAGGGTGGTGCTATGCTCAGGTGCCATCTCATCATCGGACCACGGTTCAACATTACGAAGCCCATCCCAAAATAGCCCTAGTGTAACTTTAAAATGGGATGTTAATAAAAACTAAACTAAACTAAACTCATCAGAGGTAAGCCCAACCATTGGTCTTTAAAGATTGAATTATTCTCATGAGACAGATCAGTCAGTGATTATTATTAAACTTTTGGAAATAATCATTGATGGAGGCAGATAAAAGAAATTTTGGTAAAGTTTTGAAAATTGTCATCTGGTCCTGTGATAGACAAATTTTTGGACTCTATAAATCTGCAGTCTTATGTAAAGTTTTTTTTTTTTTGTATACTTTATAAATAAGTTAGTAGTTAACTCTCTCGCTGCATACCCCGCGATTTCCAGTAAAATTAAAGGTTGCCGACTAAAGGTATTTTTTATAAATTCTTAACTTTGTTTTCTTGGACCCTAAATCCACTGAGTTTTAAGTTGATATTGAGTTCTTTCATCAGTATCAACATGAAACAAAGCATCAAATCATCAGAGCATCACTCAATCCTAGTCCACCTTTATATCTTTGACCTTTACACATCATTTTTTCAAATTACTTTTATAAATTATTTCTTATCCTGATGTAATAGAAAAATATTTCTAACAGATGTGCTTATCTTTTCTTGCGATATTTAAGTATAAAATATTGATGAGATTTTTGACAAATAAATCTATTTTGCCTTAATCATTGGTTTATTTGAAGCAGATAAGTAATTTAAACAATAGAAACATTATTAATAAATTAAAAATAAGTGTTGAACGTGAATAGAATTTTCAGAATATAAAGATTTAAAAAATGTATTTAAAAAGAAAATATTTATAAAAACTACAATAAACATTTTTTAAATAATTTTTGACAACATACCTAAATATAAAAATAAAACTAATCTCTTGCTATCTGTTTTTAAGTTTTAATTATTTTACTTTTTAATAAATCTTTTAAAAAAATTAAGGACAAAATTAAAATTATCAACCAAAATTGTAAGTAACGAATGATTTGGATAGAAGTATGAATCTTAAAAACTAATCTCCATTGTTGTCTAGTTTTTTTTAATACCTGATGAAAATAAAGAGATCAATTGTGGGATGTATCAAATCTAAAATTATCATATGTAAGTGTTAGATGTAATGCAGTCTCAACCCTAATGTGAGAACCAATGCCTATCAAATCATAGTTTCATTCTAATGGAAAAGTTTCTGTTACCGGCTGTATCAGGTACAATTGAGTATTATTATCAACTTATACCCAATACATCAAAACCAAATATCAATGTAAACCTATTAAAAAATAAGTGCTACTTGCTTAGTTGAATTTACTGTCCTATACATTATGTATAGGTATGCCTTTACAGGTCTCTATACAAATTCATACTGCAATTATTATATCCTTGAATTTAATTTTAAAAAACCTGGAATTTCCAAGCTTAATTAATGCCTTCAGGCACACACTATTGTTTATGTTTATATGTTTCAGTGCAAAGGTATTTTATTTTGGTTTATATTTCTTACTCTTAAGTATTTTCTTGTAGTACTTTAAAGATTGAATCATTTAAGCCAGTAATCATTAATAAAGCCATTAAATCATTTATGCATTGCTGCAAAAGTTTAAATTCTTTTAAACCATACTGTATAAATAACTGCATTTACAGTATGCAACCATTGCATTATTATTATTTATATAGTGCATTAAAATATGTAATGTCATATAGGGTTTTTTTTTTAATTACAATGCAAAATATAATCTTATTTTTTTGTTTCATAGCCTTTAACCCAACAACCTAAATTTAATGTGCTGTATTTAGCACCATATGCTGAAGGAAGGGAAGAACCACTATATTACAGGGCCCGAATCTTGGAAATACAGTCTACTAAAGTTTCTGTAAGCATATTTCTACAACATTTATCCTTTTTATGATGCTGTTAAATGTTTTAAAATTTTCAATTTTTTAAAATCCATTTTATAGGTTTTTTATGTGGATTTTGGCAATGTGGAGTGTATTGATATTTCTGAGCTAAGACAGATTCCAAAATCAACACCCGATGTACTTCATACAGAATGTTTGGTGTGTAAGAAATGTATATTTGTATTTAATATTTTCTTGTGACAAAAATCCAAAATGTCAGTAATTTTTTTTCAAATTTTCTTCTAATGGTTTATATATATATATTCATTTGTAATCTTGGTATTTTTTTTTATTTTCTGAAACAAAATAATTATAAATCTGTGCTAATATTTTTAAAAGGAAAACATTAGTTGCATTTTATGGTTGATAAGATTCTTTTCACGCCTAACAGGAAAGCTGATAATTAAAGTAAATATTTGTATCCTTACCATTTTTATTTCATTTTATTATTTTTAAAATTGCCTTTTTATATTTTAGATTTCACATTATAGAATGAATTATTCATTATGTATATGCTTGGATTTCTTATTTGAAATCTTGCTATACAATGCAACGAATTTAAAACATTAAAAAATATTTTAATATTAAAATTTTAAATTTTTGGAAATTTTTTGAATAAATATTTTAAACTTATGTACAAATAAGTTAAGGTTTATTGTCTGAAGCTTATGATTCGCATGTTATTCTTAATTTCCTAGTTAATTTTTATTTAAAATCTATAATTTTTCTCCTTATGTTAACAATAGCAAAATTAATTTACTAGAGACTTCAAAGAATTTTTTAAGGAAAATTCTTTACTCCCCCCCCCCAAAATTCCAGAATTTAATAGACATATTTTTGTTGGGTTAAAAATCACATTTCTACTAGCTTCAGAAACCGAAGCATTTACTTAAATTATATAAATTTTTAAAGTATATATATTATATATTTGCCTACCGTCTGTCTATATTTATGAAAAATTTATTTAAAAACAAAATATTTTTGTATAGATGCATATGAATAAAGAAAGTGAATTAACTGATCCCATATAAAAATATTCCTCCTTTCATGCTCTGTACCAGCTTTATATAATTATGTTTAATGCTTTTGTTAGATTTAGTACTTTTGTTTCAAAAGTAAAACTATAAAAAAAATCCTACACCAAGAATTTCATTTTTGGATGCAATTTTCAATAGTGAAATGATATATTAATATTAAAAAATTTCGTTTGGTCATATGAAAAATCATATCTGGTGCTAAATTTTTTATTTCTCTTATTACTCAAAAATATAAACTGGAGTAAATTGTATTATGTATTAGCCCTAGGTTTACCATGGGTTGGCATATAATTCCTGCCAAAGGGTCAAAATGACCCCTTTCGATATATAAATTGATTTATCTATTGTGAAGTTAAAATAGAAAAAACTTGTATTTTCAATATATTTGAGGTGTAGTGTGATGAAAAGACAGTTCCTCTGTGTTTATTTACTAAAAAAGTATTTATTTTCTAATCTGTCTTCAAAATCATTGATTTTCTACCATCATCTTCTACCAAAACATTGACTCATACGTCTTCTTACTGACAACCTATAATTGCTTCTGTTTAACTGACTTTTGGCTTCAGCTTCTTGCTGCTACTCTGCTCTCATTTTACTAACACATAATTATTTCTGTATTTATACATATATCTGTGTTCTTCTCTATCAATCCATTACATATTTGAATATAAATGTACGAATTCTCAACAATATTTATTCAAATGGTCAAAATGACTCCCTTGGTAAAAGTAGATTTATACATTCCTCCGAAACTAACAGAAGATAAGATTTGTGATTGTATGTCTTAGAAATGTAAGTAAAAATTAATGAAAAGTTTTCTCTGAGGGTTTAAAATGATCCCTTAGTAAACTTAGTGTTAAATGGCAGTGGTGTATATTTGTTACTGACACTTAATTGCTTTATATTTATTGAGTAAAAAATAATTTGTAATGATAGTTAATAATTTATTGAGTAAAAGTAATTGTTTGTAATTTGAGTAAATATAATTTTTCAAATGATTGTTTGTAATAATCTAAAAAGAATCTTTCTTTCATTCTTTCTTTGTTTTTTGCTTTTCATTTTCATTATTATCGCTTCTAATAATTAAAGTATGTGTGACTGTGTGCATGCTTTACAGGATCAGGGTGCATAGCATCATGAAAAATACTTAAAAGGTGCTTAAATTTGAAAATCATTTTTAAGCACTTTAAAAGTGCTTAATTTGCTCGTGAAAACGAAAAAAACTTTTTGGTTTGGTTTGTTTCCTCACAAATTGAATATGATAACTCGAAATAATGGTTGTAAAGGCTTGTTTGCTAAATGTATAAAAAAAGGGGAAAATCTGAAGAAGTATTCCATGGTTCCAGAGCATATCAAGATAAAACTTAATGATTCTCCCACCCCACCCCACCCTTTATTTTTTCTTTTCTTTCCGGGTTTCTCTCTCTCTGTCTCTCTCCTTTTTACTTCGATAATGTGCATTGCCATTCATTAAAATACTGGAATGGTTATCGGGAAGGGGCAGTACAAAATGCATACTACGCATTTAAATCATGCCTGGTAAGTATATATTTAAACTTTTATGTATTGTTAAAGAAAATTATGCAATATAATCCGATCAATGGAAAATATGAAAATAGGAGGATGAATTGGATGCGTCAAAACGATATATCAAACATGCGAAAAGCTGCTTTAAAAACACTAACATATTCAATTATCATTCTCAGTAATTTGTCGTTTTTGAGCAATTGCTTGAACGACCTACTACAGGTATTCAACTGTACTATATTGAATTGTAATTAATTGCGGTATGTAATTGCATTAGTCGATTGCATAAAATCTAGTATGCTGAAATTTTGACTTGAATCCTTAAATTTTCAATAATCGCAATATCTTTCGCGGTATTTTTTTAATGTCCCTATTCATTTAAGCATTTTTATTTGTTGGACTAATCTTCCCAAATTTATTTTGATTAAGAAAAAAAGAAACTGCTGAATCTGGTACTTAAATATTTTTAAAGGGAAAAAGAAGAGGTTTTGCAATTTTTTTTTTCAGGATTTAGGTTCTATTATTTTATTATGACTTTTTTTTTTCTGTGTCTTATTCCTCTTTATATATAAAGTCTTGTCCTGAACAACGCTTAACATCAAGCCATTGAAGTTAGGAGCATGAATTTTGGGAAATTATTATTTGGGCACTAGTGGAAGAATGGATTTCACAAACTTTTGATTCGAAGTTTAATTTAAAAAATAGAATTTTAATGTGTTTTCATTGTAACATCAAAGCATATTATCGCATAACAATTATTTTAACACCGCTTTAAAGGTTAAAAAAAAGAATAGCTGTTGAATAATAAAAATTTTGTTTGGTTGAATGTAATTTTTTAAAAATAATTTCTCTAAAATAATTAGATTTGGACACAATTTATAACAAAGATTTTTATTGTAATAAAATTCAAAATAATATTTCTTCCTCGAATCGTTGAATCAAATTCTGCAGCCGTTAAAAATGTAGAAAAAGAAAAGAAAAAAAATGCTTCCTTTGCTTTTATTTAAAATTTGAAAATTTTAAAGCATGTTCATTGAATAAAATTATTCATTTGATAAGTTTTGTTAAATTTTGAAGCAATGCGATATATTGCTTCGCACTAGCTTCAAGAAAGACCTTTTAAAAAATGCTTCAATTAGCATCTTTACATTTTCGTGTACAAAATTTAGAGAAAATAATGCAATAGTCAAAATATTCGAACACGTTTCATACTTCCTTGAATTCGAAAATACATTTTTGGAAAATGTCTACCTGTGACGAAGATAACACAGAAGCACTTTGAGCTAGATGAATAAAATTTTGTATACAGTCTTCACACCAAACTTGTAGATTTCAATCAAATTTTCATCCGCTTTGGAGAAATCTGTTTGTCTGTCCGAGTGTTCAAATATAAGTTAGCATGATAATTACAAAATGCAGAGAGTTACCTAGTTAAAATTTGGTACATAGATTTAATATTTATTATATAAATATTTGCCAATTTTTGAGCCAAATCCAACTAGGGATTCACCGCATGTTGTCTGTACTTTCAGAAATATGTAAATGCGATAACTAAAAAAATACAGAGATTTAAGCACATCAAATTTGGCGTATAATTTTGTGACTATTAATGTATTTTTGAGTAAAATTTTTGTTTTAATCAATTGGGGTGAATGCATCTAAAAACCAAATTTGCTTTTCGGATACTTTCAACTGCATGCCAGAGATTAACCCCAAAACATTTGCCGACGTTTACATGATAGAATCAGTAAAAATATTTAATTTACACATAGTGTTAATATTCCGTAACTATTGTACGCCAATGCCTCGCAAGCATTTCCTGGCAATATGCAAGAAAGTTTTTGGAGCGATGCTCTGGCTGATTTATTTCCGTTTTGCTTCTAACTGTCGAGCTGTTTTTTTTTGTTGTTGTTGTTTTTCATTTATTTATGAAAACTAGGATTTATTAAAGCATTTTGATTTCTTCATAAAATATATATAATGTTTCTTCTGTAAATTTTTTTAAATAAAAATTTTTGCTTATAGATTAAAAAGCAGATTTTTGTTAATGTTTAAGAAGGTTAAACTTTCAAAAAAAGACTTTTACTACTCTTGAGAAATAAAAGGCGATAAGATAATTTCTTTTTAATCTGATCATTTGTGAACATTGCTATTTTTTCTATTAAAAATTATTTAAAAAACTTATTTATAACATGGCATTGCTCTATCATCAATTTCATTGCAGTTTTGCCAATCCTATAATGATAGCCATAGGAATACTTAGTTCTTATCTTTATAAGATTACAAGTAAAATTACTTAATAAAATGAGTCAGTGCAAGGAGAAAATTACCCAGCCATGCTCTAAATTATTGCTTGTATAAAGATCCAATGTAAAAATCATTTCAATACTGAGCTTCTACATCACTATCAACATTTTCAGAAATATTTTATCTATCTGATATTTTATTTTAATTTTAAGAAATTTTGAAAAAACTCGCAGATTATTATTGTTAATATTATAAAAGTTGTCTTAATTTTTTTGGTATTCATAGGCTCCCCCCCCCCATTTTTATGATTATTTCTATGTTTTTGTCAAATCCAAAATGCCATAATTTTACAATAAAAGGTGTGTAAATACAAAAATAAATATTAAAATTAAAAAATAAGCATTTGAAATTAATTTTTAAGTATTTTTTTTCAATAAAAACTATGCATTATTATAAAACGGAAGAAAAAAAAACTATGCATAGAAAATACACACTTTCCATATGCATACTTATACAAAGATGCTTAATTTTTGGGGCTAAAGTGCTTAAAAGTATTGATTTTTGCAGCAGTTCTCACTATGCACCCTGAGGATATATTTTTGAGAACTATCAAATTTGACACAGATATAATTTAGAGAGTAAACATATTTGTCACATTACTTTTTTCCTCTAAAAATTTAATTAACTTAAAATTCAGCAAATTGTTAGCGTTTTTTTGGAGGATTCCTTAAAATATTATTGCTCAAAACTGATTTTAGCTCCATTTTAAATTTATAATTTTTCTTCTTCATAATACTTATTTTTCAATTTTCATATAAATTTTTTTCTGTATTTGGGTTAATTTTTAAGAATATTTTTTCCATAATATTTAACTATTCATTTCAGTGTTCTGAGTTTTCAAATCATTTTCATTGTTCCTTCAAATACTTAATTGCATGATCCCCCCCCCATTGTTAAAAAACTAAAGAAAAAGGATTGTTATATAATCTGTAGTTTACGTGAAAAATAAGAAAGTGAAGATACAGTACCATCATTGTCAGAAGTTAGATTATTCTGAAAGTTACGTTTTTAACAGCTCTATGATGTCATGGGACTTGAATCTGTTAGAACAGTTCATATAATTAATGAACGGAATAAACTTAATTTAACACACATTTGATTTCTATTGCAATTTGATGATTAAAAATATTTTCTTGAAGGGAATCGTGAACATTAAATTATGCATAAGATATTTAATTGGAAATGATATGACGAATATTCTTTGCTAATATTTTTGCTGAAAACAGTCAGATAAGTTCTAATTTATGTTTGCTTTCACAGGCTTTTGAATGTCATTTAGCTGAAATAAAGCCTTCATCATATAAAAATCCAAATGGACAATGGTCTCCTGAAGCAAATATGTGGTTCAAGACTCAAGTTAGTGGTCAAAAACTGTTTGCTAAAGTAAGAAATATATATTATTTTTGTTAGCTTAACTGCTTTATTGCTCTGATTGATATTAGTTTTTGTTTAGCTATAGCTGATTGGTATATATTTTTATAGAGTTTTAAAGTATTTAGGATCATTTAAAAATTTAATCCAGTTAATTTTTTTATCATTGTTTTAGGTGTATTCTGTTGTCCAAAATGTTATAAGAGTGGAATTAGTAACACGGGCTGATGATGGTCAAATTATTAGTCTCAACAAATCATTGATTGAACTAGAATATGCTGAACCAGCAGAAGAAAGTCTTGCATCCAGAGTTTGTATCCCAACATTATCATTCCATTCTTAACATTTTCTAAATTCCTTTTCTGTGCTTAGTGCTAGTTTTTGAAACTATATTACTATTTAAATTCTGTAGTCACCGTTATGCAAGATTAACTTAGAAATATTGTTAAGGTGAATTTTACTTTTTAAATTTCATTTAATATTTTATAAACAATTGAAATTATGTAACAGTGAATCTAATGTATCCATTTGTATCCATAAGTATTCCTGATAGTTTCTCTCTCTTAAAGTAAGTATGAATTTTAAGGAATTCTTTGAATTTGTGAAAATAGTGATCACTAATTTTTGAAATGTGCAAAAGTGAATAAGTTATTTGTTTAGATTTCATTTGGCTTTAAATTAAAATGTAAATGCTTGAAATACATGTGTATGATAGAATTTGCTTAAAAAAATCTTATTGATGGACATTTTAAAATTTTTTATTATAGTTATTATTTTGTTGTTGAAGCCATATTTTTCATATTTACTGATTCATTAAGCATTTGTAAAACCAGTTTTACAAATTAAAAGCAAATCAAAAGGGTGATAATATAGAATAAAAAAGAGTGTGTTATAGTCGGTGTGCTATTCATATTACCTAATCATCCATAAACTGTTTTTGCTTATATTAACATAATTTTGCAATTTTTTTTTAGAATGATTATTATACTTTTGAATGTAAATAATCATTTTTAGCTATTTTAAAACATTTTGTATTTTGGAAAATATTTTATTTATTTTTCGCCTTTTACATCTAACATTAATCATCTTAGTCGAGGAGAGGTTCATCAAGAATATTGGTTATATTTGATTTCAGATATATGTACATCGTTTCACCAAATTGTTTGGTATTAAAACTGTTGTAATAAATTCTGTTTATTGTATTCATGAATCTTCCTCCTGAAGACATCCATAATATCATAGGATATCACTATTAAAAATATAAATATCTGGTTTATCTGTCTTCAGAATTTTGCAATGTTTTAACTTTACTCTTTTATTTGTCTTATGAATTTCAAGGCAACAATGTAATTGATTGTTGGCAGTCAAACATAAAAATTCAAAATTCAGCAAAAATGCATATGACTTTTAAATTGATATCATTATAAAAACTATTTCTTAGATTTTGAATTGGATTAAATTTATTTTTGTGCAATAATATTTTCGGAAGTTATTGCAGAAAAAATCCAAAAATTCAAATTAAATCTAAAATTTTAAAAAATCGCTTTGAAATGCTCATTTTCTACTTCTATGGTAGATATTGCCCAGTTTGATAGATAATCAAATGCTCTGACCTGTAGAATGCCAACACCCAAACACATGCTTATTTTTATTATTAGCAGGGATACATAAGCCTAAAATTTATTGCCAACTGTTTTAATGTACTATTGATTCATATACCAGTAAATGCATTAATTAATGATATTGTAAAACAATAAATATTTTACACTCTACATTATATAAGTTATATTATGCATTTTAATAATTTGTTTCGATCAATTAAATGATATGTATGATTCTAAAGCTTTGTTTTCAAGAAGTAATTATTTTTCCAATATTAGTTCCCAACATGCAAAGATTCTTTCTTTAAAAAATAGGGAAATAATAAGTAAAATCAATAAAGGTATCCTTGATACTTCATTTGACAGAAAGGCAAGATATTATTCTGCATTTGTATGTATATATTCCTGAATTAATTTTTAGTATTTTAAAGGGTGTATAAAATTTTTGTTTTTGTCTTAAATCTGATAGTTCTGAATGATTGTTTATATGAACCTGTTGTAAATTAGAATAAGGGAAAAATATTTGATAATACTATGGTTTTATTTACAAAATATCTGATATGTGAAGTTTTAGAATCATTTTAATTTTCTGTTGCATTAAAACTAATTATAATTTTATTAAATAATAAATCTTCTTTTAATCATTAAAATATGCGAATGCATGTATTTATAATAAATTAGCATAAATTTTTTGTAGCAAAATCATGCCCAACGTGTGAAAATTTGTTCGTATTTATCATCCGACGCAATCTTTTCTGAGAACAGCATAGCCAAAGATTTTGAAGTTTCATGGAGGGAAGCAAAGTATTATAAGGACATTACAAAAACTGGAAGAACTGTAAGTATAATTTTTTTTAATGTTTTTTTATTAAATATATCTTGCATTTTAATTATTGGTGGCATATTTTGTAAAGCTGTTGCCCTCTTTGCTTCTGCTGGGGGTCATTGTGGCCTGGTTTCGTCTTTGGAAGCAGAAGGTTTTCAGGTTCAAGACCCCGTTCCACTGAAGAACTGTTGTGTAAGCGGGTCTGGTGCGTGTTAAATCCATCAGGGCCAAATGTCCTTCTGTTGGTGTGGTGTGGAAGTTTGGATAGGGGTGCCAGATCGGGTGTTGTCCTTGTCATCTGGCCACAGTTCAAAATTATGAGATACGTCCCAAAATAGCCTTAGTGTTGCTTTAAAACAGGATATTAATATAACTAAATTTAGCCTTGCTACTGCATTGGAAAATATCTATTTTTCTTGATATCTGTTTACTTTTCCATGCACTAGTAAGTTAATAAGTATATAAAAAAGAATGGGGAAATAAAATACTACAAATAAGAAATACAGGGTAAATGAAAACAGTACCAAATATTGTGGTGTTTGCAAATACTAATAATTTCCATGATAAAAGAGAAGCAAATAATTGTAAAATAGGAACACAATGTAGAGCAATAATGGATTAAAATTTTGCTTACATATTTGATAACTGTTCATTGTGATTATTCTTGGTCATGCAGCTCAAGCTATAGCTCATTTCCATCCCTTATCTGTACCTTCAGTTAGTCCATATTATACATAAAAGCTGCTTTAACCCATTCAGGACCGTGATCTTGTACACATGATCACGCAATTCTTCCTTTCTTATCCACAGTATCATATACGAGACGAGCCTTTCCTATTCCAGGAGCCCATGATCATGTATATGCGATTTCAATTTGGGAACGTTTTATTTAAATTTTTAAATAACACTAAATGACAATTGAAGTTTGTTATAATTTTGAATAGTGTTTCGTAGGACATCGATCTTCAATATGTTCATTTGGTACTGTTTTTTTTTTTTTTTAATTCAATCCGGGTATCTAAACAAAAATGATTGCACTTTTTGGGCTCTGTTGAGAGGATTGGACATTTAAAGGGTCTTAACTGACTGCACTCTGGGTTTACGTTTTTATTTTGACTAAGTTGGAAAAAAGATTACTTTTTGATTTATGTGGATGTAAATTTATTGTTTGCATTTGAAATTTGCTATAAAGGTGTTTTTTTGTGCATGTGTGTGTATTTTAGGTTTTATTTTAATAGCTATAATGAAAAGAGCGAAATATTTATGCGAGAGTGATATTTCTAAATTGATGAATGAGATAGTAAAACAGAGGAAAGTGATTTTTCTTGTATAAGCTGTATTGAATCTGACTATTCAGATGACACTGAAATAACTGATTGTGGGAATAATAGTGTGGATAATTTAAATCCATTTAATGGCAAAAAGACATTATCCTTGGAGTTTTCTGGAAATGTGATAGCTACATAAATAGTCCGGATCCAGTTGACGAAGAATTAAAATTGTATATTATACATAACTTTTTTAAAAATATTATTTTAATCAAAACATTTCTTTAATTTTTCATTTTTTCTAAATTTTGCAATTATTTTTTAAATTTCTCGATAATTTTGTTACAGTATATTCAGACACTATCAATGATAATAAACTTTAAATTTCAGCATATTTTATGTGAATTTTTAAATAAAAGTAGGCTTAGCAGGGAAAATCCCTTGGGCCTGTGGGTGTGTACACTCCTGGAGTTTGGAGGGATGCTTCTTTATCCTTTCGCTGGGTCTGAATGGGTTCATACACATGCTCTGTAAAATAAGATGCAAGATGTAATTTTACCGATTGCTAAGGCAGTTGATCATGAAATAAAGTTTCATTGCATTTAATCTTTTATATCATGAAATTGATTTTCATTATTCATGAAGATAAAAACATTCTGTGTTGTTATTCCTTAATTTAAAAAATACTTCTTTGTATATTGTAGATAGAACTTAGAGGACCATATAATCCTCTTGAAGTTAGTTACAGTGGTTTATCCAATGTTGATCGTTGCAAGTATGAAATATTTTGCTTATTTATTCATTTTAAAAGAATGCATGCTTAATTTTGTTTGCAATGTGATTGATGTACTTATATAATATACGAGGGTGAGATGAAAAGTTTCTGGCCTCAACTAGAGGTGGCGCTCTTGGAATAATTTCGACTTAAGCACTTCAAAGTGCCATCTTTGTTGAATACTTCTTGCATATTTTAAAAGATTTCTGTTGAATTGTTTTTATACTGTGCTGTTTTAAAATTTTCTTTTGTTTTTAGCCGAGTATGGAAAAAACTGAATTGCGAGCTGTGATAAAAAATATTTTTTTTTATAAAAGACTTATTTCCTATGAATATTAAAATTTAGCTAGATACTACACTAGGGGAATCTGTTCCTTCATTTACAATTGTTAAAACAGGGGTTGCAGACTTTAAACATGATGTACAAGCACTCTAGATGCGGAGCGTTCTGGAAGACCAAAATTGGCCGCTGCAGAAGAAATCGTTAGAAAAGTTCACAAAAATATTAAGAATGATCGCCGATTGAAATTGATAGAGATTCCCGAGTCTATTGATATATCGAAAAAATGAACGTATATTTTAATCGATATTTTGGGTACGAAAAAGTTGTCAGCAAGATGGAGGCTGCATTTGCTGACCTTGAATCAAAAACTGCAGCATCTGACAATATCGGAACTCTACAATTCAACCCCAACTGAATTTTTGCGGCATTTCCTTACTGTGGATGAGAAGTGGATCCTTCACTGTACTCGAGAGACCAAAAAGCAATCAAAATAATGGACAGCGAAGGACAAATCAGCACTAAAAAGGCAAAAAGTGTGCCAACTGGAAAAATTATGGCAACAGTTTTTTAGAATGTTAAGCAAATTTTGTTATTGAATTATCTAAAAAAAAAGTAGGATCATCATTGCTGAATATTATGCTAATCTTTTGGAAAAATTATATTCCAAAATCAAAGCAAAAAGAGCAGGTTTGGCTAAGAAGAAAGCTGCTTAACCAGGACGATGCTCCCGCCCACAAGGCTGACATTGTGATGGTAAAACTTCATGAACTGAAGTTTGAAATTCTTCCTCATGCAGCCTATTTTACTGATATGGTCCCCCAGGGATACAATCTCTTCCCGTACATGAAAAATTTCCGGTTGAAAGGAAATTCTATTCGATACCGAAGTCATCTCAGCAACGAATGCCCACTTTGAGGCCTTAGAAGAAAGTTCTTAAAGAATGGGGATCCAAGCATTGCCGGACTGCTGGAGCAAGTGTAGTATGTCTTTGGAAGGGAACTACGTTGAAAAATAAAATAATCATTAAAGAGAGTTTTTTTCCTTGTTAGACCAGAAACTTTTCATCCCACCCTTGTATTGTGCTTATGACCTATTATATTTTGGACTCTTAACAAAATGACCTATTATATTTTGGAAAATATTTTGAATTCCTTCAGATTTACTAAAATATGTGTTTTCGTTATTACATGTAGAAAACATGTTTTGATATTTAAGTGCTTTTCTATGTAAATTATTATAAATCCTATGAACACAGCTATTCTAGATCAACTTTGGCATCAAAACATGAAAAGAAAACTTTTTGAAAATTTTTATGTAATTTTATTAATTTCTTTTAACAAATTAAATGCATAAATAAATTAATTTTTGCAATATTTTTTTTTATCTACTCATTATTCTGGGGAAAGGGCTTTTTAAAAAAATGGCTTCATTTCCCTTCATCTTTTATTCACAACTTTAAAAAAAATGCAGTTCTAGCTTAGTGTTTTGTATAGACTTCTTGTTTTTGATTAAACTTCGCTTTTAATTATCAGCTATAAATTTTTGTTTCAGCATGTGCATAATTTTTTTACCACATTTCTTTTTGAAAAAGAAGTGTAATAGATGAAAAGGTACTATATTTATGTAAGTACTGGAAGCATGGATTTGTACAGATAGAAATATTAAAGTTTTTAATTTTGAGATACTGAGGAAAAAAAGAGAAATTGCATAAGAGATAGTACTTTTAAAACAGTCAACTTATCTTCCCTTTATGTTTTGAATTTAAAAATAATTAATGGTATAAGTATTTTTTTATAAATAAATAATAATAATACTTATATAATTTATTGCAAGAAATAAAAAGATGAAAAATTCTACTCATTTTCTACAAGTGATGAAATTAAATAAAGGTAATTTAATGTTGGATGAACTTCGTTATTTAACATTATTTCAGTAAATATCACTATCAATATTACACTACAATATAATCCAGATAAAGTTTTTGTTTTGCTTAACCACAGCATTAATACCTTGTTGCATTTAATAGTTAATTAGACTTATAAAATATATTATTATTATTATTATCAGATTTAAAATTATTTAAATGTATGACTTTGGCAATTATTATATCAAATAGCAATTTAAAGGATTATTTAATTCTTCATTCAGAAACGATCTGATAACTATTTGAAACTATGTATTTTTATTAACTTATTTTGAAAATTTTGTGACATGAAATTGAAAAACATATTGTGTGTACATGTGTTATTTACAATGCACATAGACCAAATAATTCATTTTTACCTGAAGATAGTATCTGAACTATAGAGTCTGATGCACTTTTTCATTTTATGTAATAAACTGACAAGTATTTGGGTGAGGCAGTGATATGTCTTTCACATGCAGTCTTTATCATTTCATATTGAAATATATTAATTGCAGGATTTCTTATTTGTTTGATTGAGATATCTGTAAGAAAATTAAGTTTTAATAATCTTTTAAACAAAATGTAACAAAAATAAAAGCACACAAATTTTTGACATTCTAATTCTTAAAGCTATAGAATTCTTATTGTAGTTAAACTGAACTTAAAATTATATTTTTTTGTTATTTCTTAAAATATTAATTGGGAGATTCAAGCCCCCTTTTTAAAGAAAATCATCAATTAAATTTATATTTATTGCTGGATATATAAATTGATTTATAAATTATTTTATTATATAATTTTATTTTGAAAAATTAAATTTCATGTTTTTGAACTTAAGATATATATTATTTTATTAAATTATCTTTGGTAGTTACTTTTTCCCTGCATTTGAATTAATGAAATATATGAACTTAAATGTGAGAAATATTTTTATTATTTGCTTTTAATAAACCCAAGCATATTTTTTTAGTAGAAATTATTTCAAATTAAATTATTTTTGAAAATAATTTTAAATCCAATTTGATAAAACTCTTGATTTTTTTTTCAAGCTTTAAAAGATTTCTAAATAAAGTGATGCATTGATTACTGTTGCTTTTTTGTATATTTTAAACCTAAATAATAACTATGTGTAATTCAATTTGGTAGGAGTGTGAAAATTGAACGTGACAGTGTTAATTCTGTGTCTCTGAATGCCCAATATCAAGATACATATAATAGTATGTTAGTTGCATCTCGTGTTGGTGTGGGTCATAATAGTGGTGAATTGATACTCAGAAATACTACATTGCTACCAAAACTGCGAGGCCTTCCATCTATAGTTTGTTTGTTGTTTGCTCCATATGCTGAATTTAGGTATGTTATTTATATATTTTTTTGCTTATTAAGTCTCTTTATGGTCACTTGAAACATTTAATTGTGGGGGGGGGGAAGTTTAAAGTAACAAATATTTTTTGTGAAAATTCTTATGTTCAGATTACGAAGGAAAGTTCAGGAAATTGAAGCTTCGAAGAACCATCAAAAGAAGGGATGCTATGTGTGGCATTTGTAGAGCAATTTCTTTCCTCTGTTGGCTTTATTGCTAGAAAGACGAATTGAGGAAAATGGGAAATCATTTTTTTAATATCTACAGCTGATTTGTAATCATAAATAACATATTAATGTTTTGTTTCCATGCTGCCTTCTTAGAGCAGTACTCAGGGCATGTATACCTCTTTTGCCACCAGTCATTATGCTTCTATTTCACTACACCTCCCCTGGTTGCCTATGATTGCTATTATTGCATATGAATAAAATATTTTTAAAGATATATATAGTAATCAAAAATATTAGCATTAGGTAATTAAAACATATAATTGAAACAATCTAAAATTAACAATATTTTGGAAATGAAACTAAATTATTTCGGAATTGCAACTAAAAAATTATTTCAGATTTTTTTTATTTGGTTTAAATTTAATACTTTTTTTACTATTAACTTGGTTTTTATTACTATATATTTAAATAAAGTGATCAGTTTTTTTTTTTAAAGCATCCATCAACTGACTCAACAAGTGAAAGTCAAGATTTATATTCTGTACTTTTGATTTTATTTTAAATTGAATTTTCCAATTGCAAATGATATTTTCATATTGTTATTTAAAATATTATGATGGTTTTAATTTTTTTCATGTCTAGTATTTAAAATTTATTCATAAAATTATAATTTTTTGAATTTGAAATTTATTTTTAAATTTAAAAAAATAATAAAAGTCATGACACATTATATCAGAGAAAATTAGTTAATACTTCAGAGGAAAATTTGTTATACCTTCTGATTGTAATGAAACTATAATATTGTATTTATTGTGTCATATTGCTTTTTGTTTCAATATACATACAGACCTTGTAAATGAAAAAAAAAAAATCCATACCAAGATGCTTATATGCGTAATAATTAATGGCATGTGATTAGTATAATAATTTAGTAATTGCCTCAGGGGGAATTTTTGCATCTCTGACAGTCATTAAGCTACCCTCTATTATCACTGTGTCCAAACACTTGTTTCCAAATACAATTATATATATTTTTTCAATTACTTAACTATTTCTTATATTACTTTTTTTCTTTTATTTCCCAAATATTATAAGAGTATTTTGAATCTTGTGCTTGTTGCATTCATTCATAAGTGTTTGTTTGAAATCTTTGAATTTTGCATTTATTACTTTTAGTTCAAAGTTTTTCATTTGATATTTTTGAATTTTGCAATTATTATTATCATTTCCAAATGATTTATATGACATACATGAATTTTACATTTATTTATATTTCCAAAAGTTTTATATGAAACCATTCAATTTTACATCCAAGTTATTTTCATATCCAAGTTTTTCATTGGATAATTTTGAATCTTATATTTATGGTTTCAATTCTGCATGTATTATTTTCATGTTCAAGTTTTACCTGAAATTTTGAATCTTGTGTTTTTATTTCCAGCTAAAATACCTTATTTGAAATCATAATTATACTGATATTTCAATTGGGTGAAATCATAACAATATTGATATTATATTTAATAATTTATTTCTAATTTAATAATTTTGTTGAGTCAGACTTTCTAAAATTTAAGAATAATATAAGCAAACCTGTCAGATTATTTTCACCAAATTAAGTAAACTACAGAATAATAACAAGAATACATTTGTGCACTAAATCATTTAAAAGTTTAATATTTTGTTATAACTGATGATTATTAAGGTTTTTATATACAATTTTCACAAATATAATTCTTGCTCTTTTTTATACTTCTAATATAAAATGATGAATAGGAATTCTGTAATAATGTTTATATAATGTGAAGGTAAGGGAAACTTGGGTATCACTTCTTTTAATATGCCTTTAAATTTTAGTTTCTTGCTTGAACACCACTGTATGGTATGGTATGGTTGTGTGTCAAAGGGCCCTGACGCGTCTTGTGGTGGTGGTGGGGAATTGTAATGACATTTTAAACTCCGATTTCAATTCTAATTAATTTACAAAGTTTTATCTTAATTTAGCCCATAGTAAGTTCATTCTCTTATTTCTTGATCCAATTCCACTTTCTCTACTTAATTTAAGAGAAACTTTAAAATATTGCTGAATCGGCTAACGTGCAGGGCTTGAAAAATGTCCAATAAGCACATTCTTTTTTAAAGATCCTTGTATTTCCCTTACTTGCGATTGACATACATCAGAAATCCCTATCAGAATCTTAATTATATATTAGCACTGTAAAAAAATATTTTCCCTATCTATATCTCTTGTTATATAAGATGAGGGATAATTTATTTTGCGCTTCTTCTTTTGTGCCTCACTGTGGCGGACGTGCCTTGTCCGCGCCTTCTTGTAAATAATCATGCCTGCCTCCCGAGAGAGAATAAAACAAACTTAAAAATACAAAGTCTCTTCACTGCTTGTCACACCTGCATTCTGCTTCACATAAAATAATGCTTACTTATATATGAATCAAAAAATCAATGTCATAAAAATCTATTGTAAATTAATAGCTATTAATGAATAATTCTTGGAAAAGAATATCTTTGAATAGTTTACTCATTTACTCTGAGTAATTTAAAATCCATTGTCTCAATGACAGATTTTAGATATGTGGCTATTGAATAAAGATTTAATTTATTCTTTAAAGTATTTGTTAAATTAGATTCAAATCTTTTTTTAGCTCATGTACTTAAACTCTGTAGAAACTCTTATGGGTAAGATCTGCCAGTGCAGTATATCATTGTATTGTGAAGTATGAGCGAAATTCTTGAATATTTTAGCCATCAATATATTGCCCGACTTAAAAAATAGTGATAAATAACTTAAATAAATTATTCACTTTGTAAGTGGTCTGAAATTACATAAATTTATTTTGAACTCATAGTTTAAAAATGTAGGTCTTCCCTTTCTAAAAATGAATAAATTTAGAATATTTTGTCCATATACAATCTTCCCAGAAACTAAATATAATAATACTTATATATATAATTATTTTACCTATATTTTAAACTAAGCAACAATGACATTTTTTTTTTTTGCTTGGAAAGTTGTTTATGTCATTTCTTTTAATAATCTAGGGTTGTGTATATTCTGGGTGCATTGCATAATAGCTATACAATCAGGATGCATAGTGACTTGAAAGGTGCTTAAGTTTGAAAATCATTTTTAAGTACTTTAAAAGTACTTAATTTTGAGGAAAGGTCCTTAAAGAATGCTTAATTTTCTCAAGAAGTACAAAAGAAAGCTTTGTTTTGTTTGGTTTCCTCACATGTTGAATATGATAATGGATCTGGCTTTTCTGAACCTTTTATTATTGAATAAAATGATAATACTGTGTGCATAAAATGAGTGGAATGCAATGAATTGTGTTCACAATTAAAAATGTGTTATTATTATGTATAAGTAAAAATATTAAAACACTATACAATTTATTTATTTTTTGATCTTCAAAATGAATTAATCAGATTTTTATGAATATCTTTTGCAGATTGATGATTGATTAATTAATAATTTGCATTTGAACGACAAATTTAAGTGAATTATATTCGTAAATTAATCTCTAACTATCAAAGATTTAATTTTGCTAAGAAACCAAAGCATTTAATGATAATTTTATGACACTGATTCAAATGATTATATTGCCTGTCATGTGACTTAAGCAATTACTTATTTCTTATTGTTTTATTTAGAACTGATAAAGCAAGGAAGTCATATACTGGTGCATTGTGTGGTTTAGGATTTAATCCTATGACTGGAGAACCTCTGTACCCTGATCACGATATAGAAATTGCTTTTGATGTTGAAATAAATTTGGAGGATATTATGCAAGTAAGTATTTGGAATGATCATATTGTTCTGATTTATTGTTGTTTCTTCTAACGAAAATATTTTTACAAATTCTTTCTTTAAAATACTGTTTGCTTCTTTTTGTATTCCAACTAAAATTCCTAAGAGCTGTTTGACCTCTGTAACTGTGGATTTATAATTGCTTTTGTTACAATGGTATAAAATTTCTTGCCTAATATCTGGCATTGAAATAATTTGATAATCAAATTAGAAATAGCATTTTTATAATTAAAAAAAATAGCATTTATGGCTTTAGCAGTTTAACTTTAAACTTGTGTATAACTTTGATTGTTTGTAATGGATTATTGTACATGACAGATTGATGTGTACAGGGGATGATAATTTAGTTTTTGACTTGTGCTGCTAATTATGCATATCTTTTCAGTGCGTGAATCACATATTAGTATTTGGATAAGTTATGCTTCCTCTGTTTTACAATTCCTGATTTTTACTGATTTTATTTATTTTATTTTATTATTATATTCTCAAGAACAAAATTTCCAATCCATTATAAATAATTTAATAGTGCCTATATTTTTTATATTAGAATTCATATATAGATAAATCATTATACACCAAAATAAATGTTCAAATATATATTGTGATCATTGGTGGCTTGTGCCATGGGCATGAATAGTTTTTTTGCCAACTTTTAATCATGATTTATTGCTAAAAAATTATGCTGTTAAAAATATCTGAATTTTAAATGTTACATGTTCTTTTAAATAGATAAACTCAATTCGAATGGCTTTCAATCTGCTCTTGCATAGTGACTGTGATGCACTTCAATATCAAACCAATCCTGTTTCTCTTATTCATGAAGAAACACGAAGGACAATTATTAAGTAAGTACTGGCATATTTCTTCATATGAAATGAAAATTCCTATCTTATTTTAAATAAAAATGAATGTGTGTTGGAATTCTACAAACCACACAGTAAAACCTAGAACAACCGAACATGGCACATATATACTTTGGAGGGTGAGAATGTGCACCTCGGGGGTATTTTTTTTGACATTTTAATTAATTAAATATTAATTGAAACTGTGGTGTTTTCTACATTAGGTGCCAAAAAACAGTACAATAATTATTTTGTCATTTAAATTTTAGGCTGTAATAACCTAGTGGTAAGATCTAATTCGAAACCCCATACTGCTAAAGATCCATTATTGTATGTGGGCTTGATGCTCGCTGTTGATGTGGTGAAGATGTTTAGAGAGGGAGAGTGTCAGCTCAAGTGTCATCTTCATCATCTAAATATGGTTCAAAATTATGAATTCTGTCCTAAATTACTTTCAGATAGGACATTAATATAATTAAAACCTAAAAAGCCATATAATTTTTTTAATTAAAAAATATTATAAGCATATATTCCAATAATAAAAATAAAATTTAACTTGCATAAAGCTTTTGCAATCTCACTGACAAACACTCATATTAAAGGATTAATATAAATTTCACTTCAAGCCAAGTATAGAAAAATGTAATTGTTAACACATGTCTGTAAGAAATCAGATACAAAACATGATATTTTCTGAAAAAATATATGTGAGGGAAAAGATTTTGTGACTTTTAAAATATTTGTATTATTAATTCAACATTTTGTAATACTTTAGGCAAATTTGATTTAATGCATACTGGATATCGGCTCTTTAATAAATATTGGAAATCCGACTCAACTGATTTTTAAACCATTAATGATAGACATATACATCTAAAAGGGAAATTGGTCTAAGTGAAATAAAGAATACTATTTTGTCCAGTTTGAGTCCACAAATGTTCTGTGAATAACGAATTTCATATTTTTAATTAGATTCTTATTTGGCAAAATATTTTTGAAATATTAACATTTTAAATAAAAAGAAAGACCCACTCTATTTGCTACTAGAACTGAGTAAGTTGCGAAAATTTGAATATTACTATCTCATAAAAACATAATTAGCTAGTATCACGATTTAAATTGCTCCATTTCAAAAAAATAAATAAATAAATAAAGCTAAATAGCACTGGACAACTTCCCCGAGCGTACAGACAAAACTAGCCTACAATTATGAAATTGTTGATTGCAATAAAATAGTGATATTCTAAACTTCATAACTTGATCAGTCCTAAAAGATAAACATTTATTTATTTAAAAATTGGGCAGTTAAAAATAGGAGTTATATTACTATCAAAATTTAAAGCTTAAAAATATTTTTCTAAAGAAAATATCAATAGATCAAGTTATATAAAATATTGAAAATTTTAGCATCAATTCCAGTGCCAAAGATAGCTAGAATTAAATAAATAAAATCTTTTTACAGAATATTTTATTGATTTATAAACAATTTGTTTGACAACTTCATATTAAAATGAATATTAATTTTCATCAAACAGCTTTGGAAAATTAATATTTGTGAATTATTGCTTATATATCTAGAAAATTTCTGATTATTGAAATTGTTAACTTGTTTGAAAGAAAGACATTGTTTCTAAAAAAGATATTAGTAATTGCCTAAAAAAAAGAAGTTTGCTTAAAGAAAGAAGAACAAAATTTTGATTATATGTTTATTAATTAGACAATGATTAATATTTTCAGTATTACTTATTAGGTTTGAAAAATGAGTTTTTATAATATATATGAAATTCTTCAGCACTTGACAATGCTTTTTGATACATAGTCATTTTATGCTCCTATTTATTTATGGTTTGGAATATGTAATAATTAATGGCTTTTATATGATAATAAATATATTAATTTTAATACATTTTTTTATTAATTTTATATATCACTAGCCGCCTTTGGCGACCGGCCGGTTCGCCAGTATTACCGCTCGCTACAATTTTCAATGAAATATTTTAAGTAACTGGTCTCTTAAAGGATTCTCAAACAAAACATTTTTAATATTCAAAATTTGATAGTCATACCAAACTTATACTGTTTAGATCGTTTCGTTCAATTTACTATATATATTTTGCTAATTTGTTGTCATTTCCGGCAAAACTTCAACTTTAATTTAAAATGTAAATGATGAAATTGCAATTAATATTAAGATGTTTTTTAAATAAAACCAAGCGTTTTATTTTATTTATCATCTTTATTTTTATTTATTAATTATTATTATTATTGAATGTGAGTATTGCAAACATTATCGCTCGGTATTTAAGTCTTATGTTAACTACAAAATATTTTTCGTAATTTAAGTAATATTTCAAACAATAATTCAACAAAAATTTCTCAGATTCAGCATAAAATTCAGTTTTTAGTTTTGCTTTCAAAAGGATTGAAATGAAATCAATAATAATATTTTGTTCTTGCCTATAAATATATTTCAAAAATTATGAAGTCTAAATTTAATACAGTAAGGTATCATATTCTGTGAAATATTCTGGACACACCAAATTTTAAATAAATGAATGAATGTTTCTATTTTCCACGATCAACTAAGACTTATTTATGAATGTTAAAAATCTAGAAAAACTCAACATTTTCATAATCTTAAGTCAATTAATCTTGAGAAACCTGCGCGCTGATTGGCGTATTTTCTTTGAAGCGATCGATGGAAAATCTAAAATTATCCTTTTTTTATTGAATAGTGCTATTCAAATTTTCATAAATCAGTCAGTTTAAGTGACTGGAAATTAACTCTTAAAAGTCAGTGATTTAGTTAATTGGAAATTAACTCTATGACCACCATAAAATTTGTGCTTTCTCTTGTGGTGTATGCATTCTCCTTAATATCCGCTCGAATAAAACATCACATACAAAAGTACTACATAGAACAGACACATCAAAAGTAAACATAACATTTCAATAGTTGCCAAAAACAAAAGAGAAAAATGCAATTAATAAGCAGACAATATTTAGAAAAGTACAGATTAGACTGGAAAATGAAATTATCTAAAATTAACCACACACGCAGACGATATTTACAAAAGTAAAAATATTCAAACCTGAAAGGGAAAATATATGAGTTATTCCATCAATAAATGCCATAAGTTTATTTATATCTTCATTATTTTATGAGTCATTAAACATCAAAATGGGTCCGGGACTAAATAAACACCCTGTATAGAGAGTGTATAAGATCATAAAATAATTTTTCTTGAATTTATTTTTCAGAAAAAATAATATTTCATATTTGTTTCATTTCCTACAAACATATGCCGAAAATTATATTTTTGCCAATTTAATTTCCAAAACGATTTAATTTATTTGTAATTGGAGCTTTAATCAATGTGATGGCAACACTTTGAAAAAAGCTTATTTTTTCCCATGCGAAACGTGCTTAATTTTAATTTTTATTTTTTACGAAAAAAATTGTTGAAAAATAGAGTTAAAATATTTATTTAAAAATTCATTAAAAATAGAAATTTAATTTTAAGATTAAAACATTAGTATCATTTAAAAGATAAATTTTTGATCTTTAACTTCATGTAAAAATCTTTTTTGTGCGGTAATATTTTCGGAAGTTATAGCAGAAACACGTCAAAATTTCGCTTAATTTTTAAATAAATAAAATTCTAGTTAAAAATTCGAGAAAATAACCCCCAGGTGCACATTCCCGGCCTCGAAGGTATACACGTGCCAAATTTGGTAGCTGTAGGTTGAATGGTCTGGCCTGTAGAGTGCCAACACACACACACATTGAGCTTTATTATAAGTATAGATTAACTATATATAACATATTTATGTATGATTATTGATGATCAGTAAGTAAATCTACTTAAAAAAAATTGTATCACATAACTCTGTATCTCCTTTCTACATAAACTGTGGTTAAACTTCTGATCTTCATTGTTAATAATGTTTTTTAGTTTTAGTTATAGTTCAATGCATATTTTATTGATGAAGTCTTAAAATATTATTAAACAAAGAGTACAAAAGAAGATTTTTATTTCATTAAAGAATTATTTTGGGAACAGTTTATTTCCATGAATTTTTTAGGATTACTATCTGGTAAAAAATATGGTAACAAGGATCTTGTGTATATTTGATATGCACATCTTCATTCTAATAATGCATAATTTACTGAATTCCAATATAAAACATGCTAATAAATTTCTTAAAGGAATCTGGGAAAAGAAGGGGGGTATCCACTGACTCTAATTACATCGTAACGTGTCATTGAAAGAGTCTTTTTTCTTTTCTTATGTATATATATGTGTTTGTGAAGGTGTGTAATGATAATTTTAAATCTATAGTCAGTCCCAATTAATTTCCCAATTTTTATTTTAAGTTAGTCCATGTTAATTTCATTCTAATATGTTCTCTTATTTCCCGACCCAATTCCCATTTTTTATTTAATTGTACAGGCACCCTGAAAAACTGATGACTTTTACATTTCCTACATGCAGAACAAAGGAATAAAAATCCCTAACATTGACAACATTCTTTTAATGACGCCTAAGATTCCCTTTCCTAAGTCAACACATGTAAAAGAAATCCCTATCGAAATCAATCACTGACGATCAAATTACCATCTATTTTGTTCTTGTGTTATAATATAGACTGACGTCTCTCTTATCGCTTTTTCTTTGTACAAATCGGGCTTCTTGGAATGAAATAAATCGAAGTTAAAATTCCAATAGTTTTTTTCTTTTCAACCACATACTTTTAAAATATGTGTATATATATTTATATATTGGTGAGGGGAAGAAACTTATTCAGCTATACACTATGGAGAAGTAACATTTGTACTATATGGAGTGCTCTTCAGAATTCACAGAAAATTTTAAGACATGATAGAACACCTCAAGAAATACTTTTTTAAAAGAATGCTAGGGTACTAGACTTGTTATGGTACAAACATATAAAATTTATAAGTAGGTAAATCTTAGTTTTTTAGTTACTATATTTACAATAATTACTCGAAATTCCATTCAAAAACAATAACATATGCTTAGCAATATTTGTGAAGCAATTGGCATATAGTTTGTGAGATATAAAGTATTTCTTAAAATGTTCTTACAAGAGATTCGAATGGCAAGACCCTTAATAAAGTTAATTGGAGTTTTTTAAAGTAGACTCTTTAGATATCTCTGAAGTTGTGAATATTATTGTGTTGAATTATTTATCATCAATACCATACAAAAGCAATTTATTTTTCCTTTCTATTTCTGATGTCTCCACTTTTTTTTTGTGCCCATGCATTATTATATAAAAATTTATTTCTTGTACTTAGCTCTACCACTATTTAAGTTTGTCCCTTGAATTCCCAATTTGTAGGTTGTTTACATTGTATTTTCTATACTATTGAACCGTTAATATTTGTCCTATCTTCTCTCAAAAGTGTCATAGTTTATTATTTAACTATATAAAAAAAAACACAGTATATGGCAATCCTTCAATAATGCTGCATTTATTATTAACTGAGTGGTTAAAAATGTTATTTTCTATTTAAGCTTGCTTCAGAAAAAGAGAACCCCAGTGGAACCAAAATACTACAACAAACCTGGTCGGTGGAATCAGATCCCACAAGATCAACTTTTAGATGCACAATCAGAAGAGGGAGCTAATGATCATGATGTGCTGCCTTTACATAGATCTGCTGCTCTTGTTACTTTTGAAATGGATGAGGACTTAACCGAACATCTAAATAATCTTTACAAAATGGTTAAGTATAGAATGTAAGTTATTTTCTGTTCCTGCAAAGGATAATTTTAGAAATTCTTAAATTTTTCTATTATTTACTTAAATATTTTAAACTTTCAAACATTTGCTTTTTCTTTCCCTTTTCCTTCTGTCATTGAAGTTTTCAATTTTTGTGACTGTTGACTCTCAAAAATGCAATATATAAAATTTCCATGCATGAACTTAGAACATTAATGGTATATTCCCACAAAGCAAAGTTTGTCCTTGCGATAGTAAAGGCTAGTCAAATTGTGAGTGTCTTCATGCTAATATAAAGAGCAACTCCATTTTATGAGATAGTAATTTAATTTTCATCATAATTGTCAGAAACTATCTTTTTCATCTGTTTGAATAATACAAATCAGGCAAAGAATTTGAATTTTTTTCACACTTAACTGAGTTCCATTGATTTAATCAATGTTATGATCAACACATTGATTGCCACTCTGAATTTCTTATAATGTAATTTATATGAGCCCATTGGACATCGTTGTCCCCCATGACAGTCAAAATGTTAAGATTTCTTTTTAGAAAATGGTAAGCTTATTTAATCTGAAGAATTATCTAGAATATGATTTTATGTTATGTTGCTTATATCCACTTCATATAAAAATCATTTGGCAATGCTTGATTGTCTGTTGCATGAATGACTATATTTGCTGAAGTTTAAGAATATTTGACTCTCTTTAATAATAGAGTTGGCATGAACAACACTTAACCATGCTTTTCTTTTTAATGACTCTATTGGTTGAAGTTTCTGGCAATAGATTATTAACTTAACCTTAGTAACTTAACCTGGCTTAGCAGTTTGTTTAATACATCAAAATGCTTTTAGTTTATTTGCTTAAGTAGTGGTGGTGATGGTACAATAAATCTGTAGACTCCGAAGTCATCTATCAAAGGCCATGCACAAAGGTAAAGAGCTTAAAAAGTTATGTAAGAAAAAGTTTGCAACTTTTTTATATTAGATAAGAATATGATTTTAAAGTAATCATTTTTTTTAATGCATGGCTATTAGTTATGTATTTCATTTTATATTTAACTAAGGAATATTAGAGCCATTAGTCTTATAAACTGTATTTCACTCAAGTTTAATATAAATTTGAATAAAAAAGGCTTAAATTTCGAAGTAAAAGTATTGAGTAACTAGTAAACAATGCCAAAACTAGTCTTGCTTATTTAACCATTTAATCTTCACCTTGTATCCACATCAATTTAAATTTTCAATTTGATGCCATCAATGTGTAATTTTTTATCTAATAAAAATAAAATCTTATTTGCTTCATAATGATTTTTTTTTCATAAAATTTATTAAGCAATTGTTGTATTGCATTCACCGTGTATACATATCATGGCTATGAAGCACTTTTCAAAATAAATTTTGCAGTTAACTGATTAATAACCAATCTGTTGCATATTCAATCATTAATATCAAAATTATTTTCTTAAAATTAAACTACATGTATATGCATTTTTCCTTTTGTTTTGATGTTTTAAAATATGAATGAATAAAATCTTTATTATTGAATGATTTGAATCTATTGAATGGATCTTTACAATGATCTTACTTGCTTAATTTTCACAATTCATGGATATTTGAATCTGCATATAAGCTGCAAATGTGCATAATTAAGAAGAACTTTTTGTTGCTTCTTTGTACTTTTAATTCCTTATATATGTTCCTGATATAAAACCATAAACATAGGAATATTCACAGCCATTCAAACCGAACAGTCCAGCACTTGCTCTCTAGTCTCATTCAATATTCACTAGAGTTAGCGTTCTTCCTGGCCCCGCTGTGCCATCTTGTGGTAACTGTCACTACTGCTTCTTCTTATATATATATATATATAATCAGTTCTTTTATTATTATTGGTTCATGTTATTTATTTCTTCTTACAGTAGCACAGAATATAAACTGATTCGATGTAAGTTGTGTTCTGTGGATCTTCGTTCTACCAGAGACTTACTTTTGCATTTGGATTCAGATAAGCATGTGAAAAAAGAATCTTCACTTCATTGCAAGAAACGATAGTGATGTAAAGTAAAGTTACAAGTTGTAAAATGTTCACATCTATGAATCATTTTGTATGCCATCCTTTAAAAGTGATTATGATACTTTCATATTAGTTGTGAGATACTCCACATCTATTTCATTTTGTAAAATATCTCATACTTTTGTATAAAATGAAATAAAAATATTTCATGCCAATTAATTGAAGGAATCAGGGTGGAAATGCATTTATTTAAACAGCAAATCAGCTAATATATAATTTATTTTGATTAAATAATAAATAAAACTCAATACCACAAATTCTTGGACTTTTTTAAAATTATTATTATTCTTTCTCATTAAATACTATCAAACAACCATTCATTTGAACTGTTTTTGAATATTTCATTTGTACTCATATGCTGATGAATAAGAAAGATTGTATTTTTTTGCACAGTGCATGAAATGGTGCAATAAATGCTACAATGTGGATACATTAATGAACTCGTTAATAGGTAGAAATTAAAAAAGTTAGAATACAGTCTTTCCTTAATAGCAGCATGCTAGCTCGAAATGGCTGTTGAAAATAGTAATGTATATCTTGATTATTATTATTATTTTATCGCTGTGCAAGTGTAGTGAAATACTAGTTTACAAATGTGATCAGAATGCCAAAATTTCAGTTTTAAGCAAAAGATGTTGGAAAAGTGGAAATGTTTATATGTAGGGTGTCCCTGAATTTTTGTATAATACAAACAAAGAAGCTGTTGGGAACTGAAATGAGTTGAACAATTGTTTTGCCTAACGACTCTTTCTATGTTTTGTTGTTTTTAAATAGCAACGCATTACTGTTTCCATGTATATATGTCTTCTTGTTTTCAAATAAAACTGTACTGTACTGTTCTGTTCTGTTTTTTAAGCAAGTGTTGCGTCTTTTAATTGAATCGACAGCCGTAAAGGCATCGGTATATGCAAGAGTCCCATGAAAGATGAGAAGATTTATTTAGATATATTTTATTTGTTTTGAAAATATTTTTTTCACTTAAAATATTTTGGAAAACGAGCGTCTTTCACCATGCGTGCTACTGCATTGAAGATAAAGCTTTTAAAGGAAACATTAGAATCGAAAGCTACTTTAATTTTGAAGCATCAAATAAAGGATAAATTTGATCGTTTGTCTGTATGTCAAAAGGAAATACTGAATGAGATTTTGAAATTGCGTGATTCGGAAAAGGTTTATTTGGAAGATTTGTAGATCGCAGAAGGATATAGAAGGATATTATGTTGCAGTAGCGGAGATCGACAGAAAATATGGCGACGCTGCTTTGCAGAAGGATTTGAGTGAAACCCGAAAGCTTAAACTTCCGACGATAGAAATGAAGAAATTTTCTGGTGATGCTAAAGAATTTTTAAGTTTATTTGAGAAGATTCATTTCGATATAAGTTTGCCTGCGGAGGATAAATTCCAGGTATTTGCTTCAAGCAATGGTCCCTGGATCGAAGGCTGCTAGAGTCATCGAGAGCTTGCCATTAACACCGGCAAATTATCAAAAGGCAGTGGTACCTCTGGAGGAACGTTTCAGGTGTGAAGACCTTTTGATGCAAGTTAACGTTCGAGAATTATTAAGTATGGTAATGAAGAATGTCACATCTGGTGGAGCTACAGCCAACCTCTCACCTTTATATGATGAACTCGCGAGCAAGCTCTGGAAAGCTTGGGACGAACTCAACAAAAGTGCGGAGATTTTCCGATACCTTTGGTTGAATCTTGTCTCCCTGAAGATGTCCTCATAGCTTAAGAAAGAAATCGGATGAGAGGGATGACAGTCGCTTACTGGAAAACTTGATGATCTTCTTGAAGAAAGAAGTTATTGGCGAGGAAATGATCGAGCTGACTCGAACCGGATTTGGGATTAACCGAAGGAAAAAAAGACCGATGTGAACAAGGTTGTTATTCTGGAAATGCCTTCAGCAGCTGCTTTGCTAAATACAACGAATTCAGGTAGGAGGAATTTTGATTGTCTTTTCTGTGATAAGAAGCATCCCAACCAGGACTTTTATATGGCCAGAAAATTGACTTTAGAAGAGAGAAGGAAAATTTTATCTAGGAAAGGGGCATTTTTTTTCTTGTTTACGTTTAAAACGCGTGTCCCGAAATTGTAAATTTAAAGCAAATGTATGCACTGTGGTAACAGTCACTTTGTTTTGATGTGTCCTTAAGACACTCGAACGGAACGGAAGTGTCTACTGAGGTTATGATAACAGTACTCTGCAAACTGTTCTACTGATGACTTTAAGAGTCGTAATTGAGAGCGGAAATAAAAGAATAAATGTAAGAACACTCCACGATACAGGTTCTCAGCTCTCCTATTTAAGAACAACAATAATTAAAGAGCTTAAATTGAAACCTAAAAGGAAGCAGCATTTAGTGCAAAGCTTATTTGGGGGGAGAAATATTGAACCACGTTTGCATGAGGTACAAGAAATTAAGATTTCCAATTTAAACTGTAATTTTTCTGTAGACATTGATGTTATGTCTGAGGAAAGAATACGCAGCTATGTGTCTAAATCTGGAGCTCTTTTGACATTGAGGGAGTTGGAAGAAGAAAATATTGTGATATCAGATTTGTATTCGAATGATTGTGTTATTGACTTGCTTATAGGAGCCGATATTGCTGGACTGATAATGACTGGTAATTCTGTACAATTAAGTTCTGGTGTAATTGTGTTAGAAACTAGGTTGGGTCACACTTTAATAGGTACGGCAAACTTGGGTGGTAGCCTTATTAGCTACGACGAAGGTTATTGAAGGTGATCGATGCATTTGATGAATTCTGCTGTGGATAAACTGAGAACTTGAGGCTATAGGAATATATGAACCATGGGAGTTCTGGAATTACTGCCGGGAAAAGACGGCAATGTTAGGACTGTAAAGTTGAGAACTGAAAATAGGGTTTTCCTGCGCCCAATTCAGATAATATACCTTTTAGAATTCCCAAGTAATGATTCTATTTTTCTGGCTCGGAGATAGTAGGTATTCAAGATACTAATGTCGAGAAAGCTGCTAATACCTTCGTTTATCTTCACTCAGTTTCTGATGATCCTCAGCACCGATCTAAAATTCCTTGCGCTTCTGGAGTTTCCGTGGATTCTTACTCGGTTTCTGATTCTCCAATTGGTCTACAACATCCGACTGCACCTCCTCATGATACTACAGTTACTAGAAGTGGTTGCCTCGTAAAGACACTCCAAAGGTTTTGAGTCTTCCTTTGTCAGCTCAAAATGGCGGGGGGAGGATGTTGAAAACTGAAATGAGTTGAATAATTGTTTCCAATTGCACCATTGCGTAGCGACTGTTTCTATGTATATATATATTGTTGTTTTTAAATAGCGACGTGTTGCTGTTTCTGTGTGGATATGTTTTGTTGTTTTTAAATAGCGGCGTTGCCTGGCGACGTGTTACTGTTTCCATGTATATATGTCTGGTTTTTACATAAAGCTGTACTAAAAGTGCTCTGCTTTTTAAGCAAGTGTTACGTCTTTTAATTGAATCAACAGCCATAAAGGCATCGGGTCCAAGAGTCCCATTAAAGAAGAAGATTTATTTAGATATATTTTAGCATTTTTAAGTGAACATTTCATAAGTAGACATTTTTCTCATAGACTTGGTGTAGAGAAAGTATAGTAATCATCAAAAAATTCGAGCTCGATATTTTCACGAATCGCCACGTTTTAGACCTCCATGAGTTCAAAAAACAGATTTTTGGAAAATGTCCTTCTGTCTGTGACAAAGATAACTCAAAAACGATTTGAGCTAGACGGTGGAAATTTGTTATACGGTCTTTACAACAAATCTGCAGATTTCTATCAAAATTTGAATAAAATCAATTCAGGAAATCCGCCTGTTCAAATATATATAAGTTAACACAATAACTACAAAACAAAGAGAGCTAGATAGATAAAATTTGGTACACAGATTTTAATATTTATAGTGTAGACACTTGTTAAATTTTGAGGCAAAAGCAACTGTGGGTTGACTGTCTGTTAGTCTGTACTTTCAGAAATAAGTAAAAGCGATAATTCAAAAACGCAATGACTTAAATATTCCTGTTTGCTAAAAAATCTGTGACTAAAGGTGCAATTTTATATCAAATTTTTCTTTTAATCTGTTGAGAAAAACATATCTAAAACACAAGTTCGATTTTCGGATACTTTTAACTGCATGCAAGGAATTAATCGCCAAATAACACGGCTATCACACGAAAGATTCAATTTAAAATGCTAAATTCACGGCAAAAATTATTTCGTAATGATTGTATGCCGGTGCCATGTAAGGCGTGCTCTGGCATGACAAATTTTTGAGAGTGTGTGAGAAGTTGTTGGAGAGATCACTCCCGTTGTTTTGCATGGTAATATGAAGTCGATAATGAAAATTGTAAGCAGAACAAGCGTGATTAAGTACAAGCAAAGCGGGAAAATGCAGTGCCTACGAGTCTCCTACTCTTCCGATACTAATGCCTTCTCTCCAATTAGAGGAATATTATAAAACTTTCAGTCGCTGTTGCAAATGTTCGCAAGACGCCTTCGAAATAGTACGCCAATCACTTGCTAGACTTTACCAGGCCTGTTTCGATATTGATGGTGGCACATTTGTGCACTTACTGTAATAGTAAATAAATAAAGGGCTTTATTTTCATTTTCTCGGCATTTTTGTTTTTTCCGCCGAACTTTTCTTTTCCAACCCTAATTGCTATACAAAAAAAGAAAAAGGGGGTATATGTACTTTAGTTAAAATTTGGCCATAAATTCAGGCGCACTCTCTCTCTCTATATATAAAGATGTCTCTAAATCTTTATTAAAGCCTAATTATTTTCCTAATTTTTATCATCATTTAGCCCATATTAACTTCATTCTAAAATGTTACTCTTATTTCTGATTCAATTCAAGGGGAGGGGGGGGGGAGAGAGAAAAGAAAGAGAGACAAAATTGAATGGTCTTTAAAATTATTTTGTAAAAAAAGAAAATTATTAAAGAACCGATGAGTGGATTTTATTTGGCGAATAATATTTCCGAATTCGATATAAACATATCGATACTGCCACCATTTTTTTATTTCCTTCTTTAAAAAAATATTCGAAATCTACTACGAACAGAAAATATCCTATCTTTTTTTAATATATGTGTGTGTGTGTACTGTTCGTTTCAGTATTCTGAGGTAACCACTTTTCGACGTTTCTATCTCATTGAGGGGAGAGCCGCGGAAGGATGAGCGTATTTCCAGAATTCTTTGACCTTGATATTCGCCCTATTAGATTTCTTTTTTTTTCACGTGTATGTGAATATTGTGGCGTTTCTGACCATATTATTTTAATTCAGACTCTGAGTTTATTTTATTGTTAAGTGTAAACATCCTCACTTTTCCTCTTTCCTCCTATTTTGTCGAATGAAACTCATCCTATCACATCCATTGTCAAACAGTATAATCCTGATAATATTTATAAACTGTCTGTACACTATTTTATTTAATGTTAAACTTTTCAAGACGATATAATCTTTATGATATCAAAATTTTTTTATCGAATTTTCAAGATTATAGCAAAATAAAAATAGTGATGTATATTTAAAAATAATTTATTGGAATTGCATTCCAACTGTGTTACAGTTCGGAAAATTATATATGTACAATATGTACTGATACGGAACTTCATAAAAATATTTAATTATTTATCATTTTTTTCTCAATCTTTGCTAAGCCAACGACTGCAATGTAATATATACCACAATACAATAAATTATTTTGTTGCACAATTTTTTTTTTCAAGACACCTCAAATAAATTTTGCACCAAGCCCCATTTTATTTGGGCTGTCTCCTTTCCACGGTCATCAGTGAGCAAATAAATATAATGGCATCGTGGGCATGGAAATAGTGTTTTAGTTTTTCGCTTTCTCATCATATTTAGATTTAGGAAGCAACGGAACTTGCTCCAAACGGAGCTCTACATCGTGACCTCCAAGAGATGTCACGTCTACACACCAGTTGATCCGATGAAACCAAATCATTTAGTTTCATTCGAATGGAATTTTTGCGATAGGTTTCATTCTTCTGAATGGCATTTGGGCCGCGGTGAACTGGAGATAAAATCTTGGCTTAGGAACCGAAAGGTATCAGGTTCGAGAAAAACCTTCGTGTAAGTTGGTCTGGGCCAAACGTCCTCCCGTTGGTGTAGTGCGGAAGTTTTTAAAAAGGGTGCCAGCCCAGTTGTCGTCCTCTTTATCTGACAGCAGTTCAAAGTAACGAGGTCCGTCCCAAAATAGCCCTAGTGTTGCTTTAAAATAGGACGTTAATATGGCTTAATGTTATACATTCTGTCTCTCAGTTCTATAATAAATTTTAAAATTTATTATAGAACTGTAATAATTTTCTGTAAATGCATTGGAAGATAACTCACAAACCATATTTTCTAATAATCAAGAAAATTAAAGCCTTCGTACTATGAAAGCTAGAATAACCAATTGTGTCTAGTGTTCTTTAAAAAAATATTGGACAATGAGTGGTGATGACAAGAATATTAGCAAGGCTTTTCTTCAAATTATAAAGGAACAGGGCTAGCACATTTTGAAATATAACAAGATTATATTATATTACTAAACTAACTAAATTGATAATTAATTAATATAAAATTGATTATTAATAAAAACTAAATTATAACTTGTATGACAAGAAACTTATATGTAACAATTTTTGCCACAATGTTTTATCAGTCAAATCATTATTATTTATTCATTAATTTATTCTGTGGTGAATAGCATATATGGTAGTTAACAACCACGCTGAATAGGCAATTGCTTTTGCATAATGGTTATGTTACTGGACTGCGAAGCACAAGGTCCCAGGTTCTATCCTCGCGCATCTCACAACCCCCTACAAATAAGTTAATCATTTATTTTATTTGTGTAGCGAAGATAACAGGTGCTTGGGTTATAATATAATTTTTATCCCCCTTCATAATATTTCCTTTCACAAAATGATATTCCGATGCTGATGGCTGAGATACCAGTTTTCAATCGGCACGTCTCTATATTTTATAATCAATGAAAGTATTTATATGCTCATTTTCTGTAATTTTTACGCTAAGGATTCAAATTATTTTTAAGTTGTTTAAATGACGATTTTGATAAATTTTGCCAGTTATATCCATTTAATACCAAACAAGGACTGCCAACAAAAAAATCTGTAAGTAGATTTTAAGAAATAGCGAATTATAAAGTAAACCACTAAATTATTCAGATATAAAGATGATAGAATTATTCGGAAATTGAAGTTCCGATATTAAGAACTGAAATGAGATAAAACGTTGTTCACCTGCTGCCATCTGTTAACAATATACTCACTCAAGAAAGAAAAGGTATGCATCATTTTTAAAAATTTTATTTCAAAAATTTTAAAAAAAATTTGTTTCTCAAAAAAATAATTTGTATTATATTTATTAGGAAAATCATATAATCATTTGGAGTTAATTCACATTATATCAAATTACACTATCGCAATTAAATTTTCCAAGTTCTGCTAAGCAAAAGATTTATTTATTTATTTTTTTTAAATATGATGCTTAATATAAATTAAAACACAGTTTTGTACCATTTTAATTTTTATAAAATTATCTTAATATTCATTTTGCTTAGTTTGCATTTGCTTAGTTTTATATTATAATTTTAAATAAATTTTTATTATGTTTTTATTAAATACATGAAAACGAAAACAATGGCTTATATGCTCTATAATTTAAAATAAATTTATTTGAGATATATTTAATTTTCCTTCAATTATGTAATATGTACCCATGGTGTAGTGGTTATCACATCCGCCTAACACGCGGAAGGTCCCAGGTTCGAGCCCTGGTGGGTACAAGTTTTTTTCACCAAGAAATAATACCAAATATTTACTGTTTTTATTAGGAAATAAAATTATCAAACCCATAAAATACTTGATGCATATAAAAATCATTATCAATTCTATGTGTAGCATATTTTTACATATAAAAATAAAATATTTTATTATTAAAATTATTCATAAAGACAAAAAAATTTCCTATTTACTCCTCTGTTTTACAAAAAAAAAAAAAAAAAAAAAATCGCCATTTTATGAGAATTTCTAACTAACGGTTAAAAAAATTAGAATTTGATGTCATATGTGAAACACAATAGATAATCAAATAATTCTTTCTGGATTTGAAGATCTTTAAAAGATTTAAGAAAAGCGCAAATGTAACTCGCAATGATGAGCTGGAATTCATCAACTTGGGTGAAAATAAAACTACCAAAATAAGTTTGCTAGTGGTTTGTTAACGAAGGACAGATAATAATGCAGAGCTACGATAAAATCCACACTTGGTCAATAAAGTCATCAAATATTCGTATTTGCATATCATATATTCTGCGTTATACTGAACTTTTACCGAGAAATTGTTAGATATGTGGATAATGGATAAGGGGTGGTGGATTATGTGCTACAATTTATTTTATTTTCTTCCCGAATATATTATTTACTACTCGAAAAATATTTTTTGTATTTGCTGGGCTGCGGTGATATGGTGATTAGGTCTCGGTTTTGGAAGCGGCATGTTTCAGGTTGGATTCCAGTGGAGAAGCACCGTGGAAGCGGACCTTTCTCTATAGGGATCAAATGCCTATTTTCGTGAATGTGGTGCGGCAGCTTGGAGAGAGAATTGTCGGCTGAGAAGTCGCCTCGGCATCTGATCACGGTTCAAAACGGCGAGGTAACAACGTAGCTTTAATGTTACTTTAAAACAAGACATCAATATAATTAAACTAAACTAATTCTGTCTGAGAAAATGAATGAGACACTTTTAGATTTATATCAGTATTTCTACAAAAGGGCTGAGCGAACTGTCTATGAATTTTGACCACATTAAACAGTATATTTAGCTTCGCCTTTTACGTTAAAGATTCAGCCAAAATAGACTTTGAAGGTAAAGAAGAAAAGGATTTAGGGCATCCTATTTTATAAAAAGCAGATAATAATTAAAAAAACTTCAAAAATAGTTTTGTTTGCTCTGGGTAATAGTTATATGCATTTTCGTAAAAATATGCGTATTTGGGAAAATAAGAAAGTTTTTAAAAATAAATCTCAAAATTTTCTCTCAAGGGTTTTGCTTATGATTTTAAGGGTTTAGTATGAACAAATATACTGTGTTATTTTCTTCCAACTTCTGATGCCTTTTAACATATGCATATCTGATACCTTGGAGGAAATCTGTCATCAGCTGCACTCTTGTCGAAGAGAATGGAATTTTAATTTATATTATGCTTTATTTAACTTATATTTTGGAATAAAAGAAGTTTCCTTTCATTTTCTGGCTTGTCATCAGGATTTTGTTTTTAGTTGTGATATTAGTGGATATTGGATATACAAGTGGATACACAATTACACAAAAACGCAACGACTTAAATAGATAAATTTTGTTATGTTGTCGTGTAAAAAAAATTATTATTCTATGTCAAATGTGATCCCCGTCGATGGAAAGGAAAGCGTCCAAAATGTATGTTCGATTTTTTTTCATCATATTTCAAAGATACGACCTTTACTAGAGAGCATACGAGAAAGTTTGGGGGTGACCACTTATGCTAGTTTATAGACCTGACCTCCCTGAGCGCCATTTGCATGCAGTTTTTGTTCCAGTGAACGCGCAGTTCGAAGAATGATGTGCACTCAGCTTTCGATGTAACCTACATCGTGAGGTCTCCGGCAGTTATCATCACTAAATAATTTTTTACGGCATTTTCAATGCCAAAACTCTCTTTTTTTAAATAGATTTCTTTTTACTGAAAAGTTAAAGAACAATTTTAAAAAAGATGGCATAACCTATACCCCTAACATACAGACTGCATCCATCATCTTGTCACAAATAAAAATGATGATAAAAAAAGAAGCTTACTTGTTATTTTCTACTTTCTTTTGTTAATTCAGAAGATATGTGCATGAATGGAATTAGAAATTCTTTTTTCCAAATCTTCATAGCATGTTAATATTTCAGGCTTGATTGACCTGTATCTATTTGCTTTGATTGCATTGATATTCTATGCATAAGACTTTACGAAATGAAAAAAAAAAAGCAGCTTTAAAACATTATTGTATGAAAAAGAAAAGAAAATAATTGCCAAAAACTCGATATTAAAATTCGATTATTCGAAAATTCATTTTTTTATGCATTTGAATTCGAAAAGCACTTATACCACGCTAAAAGTATGCAAAGAAAAAGTATTGCAAAAAAAAAAAAAAAAAAAAAAAAAAACCTCGAGATTTCGATGAATTGTAACGTTTCGGATTTCCTTGAGTCCGAAAAAATATACACTGGTGTGCAAAACTTAAGCAACAATGCAAATTTTAAGCAGATAGCCATGAAATTGCAGAAAAGGAGTTCTTGCGATCAGTACAATGAACACGTAATTCAAGAGAAAAGTCATGCGGATGCAAATATCAGGAACAAAACGTCACAGGCGACGTGAGCGTACGCAAAACACGTGCGGAAGGCGCGCGCAGCTCAACACTACAATAAAAGGAAGGACGGAGACGCAATTAAAGACATTCGCTGCAAGTGCACGTGAGTTAATTCGTGAAATATGGCTAGCAGAAATCACCTGGACGATTTCACATGTGGAAGAATGATCGGAAAGCTGGAGGAAGGGCGTAGTGTGACCAGTGTAGCTGAAGAGTTCGGAATCAACAAAAGTGTCGTTTCGTGCGCTTGGAAAGCCTTCCAAACCACAGGTACAGTGTGAGAAAGGTTGGTGGTGGCCGCCCCAAGAAAACAATTGCAGTGGATGACCGACATATCGTCCTGCAGGCGAAAAGAACCCGAAACCAGTCTGCAAGTGCCATTGCTCAGCAACTGTGTGCAGCAACGGGGCGACAAGTGTCGCGTTTTACTGTGTCCAGACGCCTTCACAAAGGTGGCCTATTCGCCCGCCGTCCTGAACGCTGCATCCCTTTAACAGTTTCCCACCGGTGGCACCGTTTAGAGTGGTGCAGGGAGCACAAAAACTGCACATCTCATCAATGGAGTCGTGTCCTCTTTACAGATGAGAGCCGTTTTAGTGCCACAGGCGATTCCCAAAGCCAGTTGATTTGGAGACAGGTAGGGACACGGTTTCATCCCAGTAACATCACGGAAATAGACCGTTTCGGTGGTCCTGGAGTTGTCGTCTGGGGAGGCATTATGATGAACGGGTGGACTGAGCTCCACGTTTTCAACAGAGGTTCTGTAACTGGAGATCGCTATTGTCAGGAGGTGATCCTTCCCCATGTGCGTCTGTTCCGAGGTGCCATTAGATCAGACTTCGTTTTTATGGATGACAATGCACGGCCACACAGGACTCGTGCTGTTGAGGAGCTCCTGGAAAGTGAAGATGTCACTCGAATGGATTGGCGGGCGTGCTCCCCTAATTTAAATCCGATAGAACATGTGTGGGATGCTTTGGGGAGACGCCTTGCGGCACGATTACATCCTCCTGGGAACACACAACAACTTAAACAAATGCTGATTGAGGAATGGGCACTCTTACCTCAAGAACTGTTGGACAATCTGGTGCTGAGTATGGGGAGACGGTGCGAAGCAACCATTGCAGTAAGGGGAGGGCATATCCCATACTAAGGAACATCTGCTTGCTGTTCTTCCTCTTGGACAAACAATCATGTGTAACGATACTATGAGTTCAATAAAGCCCTTTTTTGTTTGATTCCATACTGTATGCATTGTATTCATTTCTGCGCAACTATGCTTTCGTCATTCTTTCAGAACAAAATGCTGTATCTCATTTCTGAATTTCATGTCTCTCAGATGATTTCTCGTGAAGTTATGGCAAAAAACATACATGTTGCTTAAGTTTTGCACACCAGTGTATATTTGGAATTATGTCTGTCAGTCTGCGAACGCGATAGATCAGAAAAACCTGGGAACCATACATGTGAAAACGTTAACTGCCTGTTGGTCGGTACTTTTACATGCTTGTAAAAGGGATAATTCAAAATAATTGAAATGAAATTTGTAAATGAAATGTGAATGGAATTTGGTATGTAATCTGTTGATTATAATCATTGTTAAATTCAAGTTTTAATCAATTAGAAAAAAAGCGTCCAAATTACATATTAGATTTTGTGGTACTTGTGTATTAACCATAATTCAACGATTAATCGCCGAAGATCGCACACTAAATAAAATACAAGCGCTAGCATCACGCCAAAGGCCATTATTTCATAATTGTTATTCACTATTTCCATGAATTTAATACAAACGAAACTATTTTTTCTTTACTATATGCTACAAAGCAACTCTTATGTGTACAACTATGAAAACAAAAGTCTGGGCACTCGAAGAATTCACGACCATACCTACGGTTAACAGTTTTATGCAAGGGAATAACACCTTTATTAGAGAGCATGCGAGAAAGTATCTTGGAGACCTGTCCCGATGGCTACTTTCTTGTATACAAAGAGAGTGTGATATGATCGTTACAAAATATAACCTAGAAATTTTGATAAAATTCCAACTTTCAGATTTTTTCTGAATCCGAAAAATTCCTTTTTGGAATTTAGTCTTGGAATATATTGTCTCTCTGTCGTATTTTCTGTAAACACAATAGATCAAAATCGCTTTGAACTTGATGGATGAAATTTGGTGTATGGTTTATATGGTAAATTTGCAGGTTTCTCTAAATTTTTAATGAAATCGATTCACAGGAACGTTTTATCTGTTTGTCTGTCCGAATGTAAGTAATTATGATAACTACAAAACGTAAAAAAAAAAGCTAGATGGATAAAATTTGGTGTATCGTTTATTAACTGATGAAAAAGTCCTGTATCAAATTTTGAATCAAATCTTCCAAAGAGTGATCGTATGTCCGTCAGTATATTCGAATGTATTTAAACGCAACAGCTCAAAAAACGCAAAAAGTAGTTAAATGAGATTTTATATGTGTTCCGGTTAGTAAAATTGCATATCTGTATCAAATTTTGCATTAAACCAACCAGAAAAGCCTACCAAAATGCACGTTCTTTTTTTTTTTTTCCCTTCTTTTACTAAGAAGCACAAAACACTGAAGTGCGACTCTGTCATTCTATTCGAGGGTCTGAAAGAACGGAAGAGAGGACATTCCTTTCGTGTTACTACCATTCTACCTCGCTTTGGTCTCCGATTTCGAATGTAATAAAAGATGAGCAATTGTTGGGTTCAATAGCCTTGTCTAAGGTCCACAATTTCCATGTTAGACGAAAGATAGCAGCCCCTTTATTAGTGAATATATGTAAAAGTTTTGAAAAGATTACTCGTGCTTGTTGGAATTATTTCTGCTTTTCTATAGATCTGCCTGTGAATACGATAAGTCAACAGCGCAAAGAACTAGATGGATAGAATGTGGCATATATTTTTATCGTCAGATTAGCCAATAAGTACCAAATTTTGGACCAAACAAACAGGAACAGACATTGTTCCTAAATGCATATTACATTCCTTTCAATGTATACGGAGTTAACCCTAAATCTCGCGTTAGAAAGGCGAGAAAAGAGCATTCCAACTGGTTTATTCCCATTCTTTTCATATGGAATCTTTAACATCAGATGAAAGATGAAAATCTGTTTTCGATGACCTACAAATAGACTTCCGAACTTAGAACTATCAAATTTGTCATAGGGTTCTTAGGATATACTGATCGGAATACTTTTTTTTTTGTTTCACATTTCAGGATTTTTGTTTTTAAAGAATCAAATTAAATTGTGTTTATTTTGACCATTTTTTCATAATTTATCACACAAAAGTTATTTTTAAATTATTTTAAAATTTTATCTTTTTAATGATATTAGTTTAAGTTCTAAAGTGTTTTGTCAAATTAAAAATAATTTTCTTTCTTTCTTTATTACTTTAAGAATTGTGTACAATTCATTTAATTGACAGTGTCCTGGTTAGAAGATCACAAAATGATATTCCCTCTTTAAAGGGAGACAGGTGGGGAATAAGGAGTTTCAGAGAGAAAAACTTCGCAGTTCATAAGAAGAAAAAAATCCTTTGCATCGAAATTTTAAGAGGGTTTTTTTCTCCTCAATGAATTTAGATAATTGTTAACTTCTTTTTAGAATTCAGAAGGATTTTAAACGAATTTTACATAAAACACTTCTTACATATTATAAATGAAGAATATAAGCTTTCAATTTAAATCAGTACTATGCGATATTAATTTTTAGTCCTGTTTTAAAGTATATGCACTTAACACGCGCACACATACACTACACACACATACACTACACACACATACACTACACACACATACACGCACACACACACACACATACTCACACACACACGCATATAAATATAATTGAGTGTTCGTGTGTTTGTTAGAACTTTATACATTTACACATCCCTTACAGAACCAAAAATAAATAAATAAATAAACACGCATGTTACTTTATTTAAAAGGATTATTAAAAAATTGCAGCGCCTCCTCTCCCCAAATGGGGTGAAATGGAGATAGAATGATTTTAGGTTTTTCCGTATTAACTTCGGAACATACCATTGCATAAAAAATATTTTTATACCATTTTAAACTTAGAAAAAATAGCTTTCTAGTGATACAGATTTTTTTTATATGACTATTTCTTTAATTTTATATACAGAACGAATAAATGCTGGTGAAGCCGTGAATATAGTGGCTATTATTTCATATACAATGTAACAGATAGTGAAATATTGTATTAAAAAAGCAATTAAATAGCTTGTCGCTTATATAAATATTTTCTTTCAGAGATGTACAAATTTATAAACGTTTTTTTATTGTTCGTGATTATTTTTTTAATGTTCTCTAATATTGTCTTGAATTCTCGAGTTATGAGGGGGGGGGGTTATATCCCTTCCTTACATTTTTACTTAAAAAAAACAATTAACTTATTTCAATAAGGTATTAAGAAGTTTAAAACAACACTGATAAATAACAACTAATAACTTTGAACTTTCTATAGTAAACAAACTGTGGAATTCGACTTGATGTTGATTTATTTAATTCTCGAACTTTTCATTTTTGGTTCTGGAATTCTTCGTTATGCGTCATTAAAAAAATCAAATAGATATTCTTATTTTAAAGGTATTTTATTTGATTTATAAGAGTAATTTGTTTGACTTTTCAAATTAATTTATCAACCTTCTAAACAAATAACAGTTTATTATGTTCAAGAATTTTAATTGGAAATTACACTTACCTCTTCGGATAGTTTTAATTCAAAATAATTAATTTCTACTAATAATAGTGATGACTGTGTGTACATATGTGTGTGTGTTGGTGCTCTACAGATGAGACTAATTAATTTACCGAAACCTGGTACATATATACTTCGGACGGTGAGAATGTTTATATCGGAGCAATTTTCTAATTAGAATCGTAATTAATTAAAAATTAATTGAAATTTTGGAGTTTTCAGCTGTAACGTGCGAAACTATTATATCAAAAAAGTATTTCAACATCACCTTAAAATTTAGAAAATTACTTTTTTAACGACATCATTTTTTACCATATATAGTTCTTCTATGTTTTTAATCACTTTTTTAAAATATTATTTTAAATTTATTTTACAACAATATATTTCATTGTTGATATGAAACTGAATTCATTTTCGTTATTGCTACTAATATTTTTCATCCTGACTTTTCTTTTATTGTTGATGATCGAGATATAAAGATTCGACTTACTTTACCATGTTAAGTTGGTTTCTAAAAAGCTAAAAAAATCATTGATATTCTGTCTAAATCTATAATAAAATCAAGGGTTGGTGCTTCTTTTGTTTTAATATTGTTAAAAAGTTTTAAAATCTTTTTAATTGCACGAATATTCTACAAATATTTTGAAAATTGTTAATTGGTTTAAAAATTTCATTACAAATTTGCTTGCGTTGCAAAATGATCTAAGATATTCCATAATACTCTAGAAATTTTTAGAATTCTACGAATTTCCAAAATATAATAATGTTCGAATATTCTAAAATGCTGTAGGGTTTAACCTTTTAATATTGCGGTCGGAATAACTATCGTCCACATTGTTAATTGCTTAATTAATAATATTTATTTCTTAAGGGAAATTAAGTAATAATCGTTCCAAGTTGGTGTTAAAATTAGTTCTACGATGTAAAAGAAAATGGTGAACAAACATATTGATGACAAAAAGCACAAGGTGCTTGTAAGTTTTAATATTATCAAAATTAAAAGTTAGGATTTACTCATTTAAGAAAAAAATAAATTTAAAAAAATGAGAGTACTTTACGATTTTCGAATAAATTATTCTATCATAAATTATTATTGTACACATTTTTAAAATAAATAAAAGCGTCTTTCAAAGTATATATAATTTTATAAAATCAGATATTTAGTATCATATGTTTGGAATAGTGATTATATTTATTATAATACATGTTACATTTATTACAGGTTTTGTTGGAATATTGGTTACATATGTTTTCACATAAATCGTGATTTCATATCCATGATTTCGTCAAACTGTTTGACATTAAAGCCGTGTTATTTTAATTATCTTATTTAAATTGTCTTACTTAGACTTATATTGTGCACTTGAGCCATTCAAATGGAGATTCTCTCATAACATTACAGCGCTGTTAAAAATATAAATATCCGGTTCAGCTATCTTCTAAATTTCTCGGTATTGTAACTATATATGTTATTTGTTTTGTAAATTATACAGATATTAATCAGACTCCTTTTTCCTTAGCTTTCAACAGTGGAGTAAAATTACGCGATTAAGTGTTTGACTAAACAATGAAAATGCTAGTCTATTATTAGAAATCAAAGAAATGTTTTTTTAAAAATATCAAAATAAAGTTTTAAAAAATTGCGCGACTATTAAACTGATATCATTAAAAAAAAGACAATTTTAAAATGTTTAAAAAGGTATAAAATTTATTTTTATGCAATAATATATTCATAGGCTATTGCCGAAAAAAGATGAAATTCAGTTTAATTTTTAATGAATTAAAATTCATTTCCACCCTTCAAGGTACATGTGTGTCAAATTTTAAAGCTATAGGTCAAACAGTTTGGCCTATAGAGCGCCAACACACACACACAACTTTATTATTAGTAGAGATTTTAAGTATATTTCAAAATTAATCGTTCATTACAGTGGTTTTGAATATAATAATTAATAATAATAAATTCAACTATAATATAAAAGTAGCAAAAAAAACCTTTCAATTGATAAACCCCATTGTATCTTAAATATGATGACATAATAAATGTAGTAACTGATTACTATCCACAATCTAACGTCTCTGAAATAGAATGAAAGATCTGAATAGCGACCTTCGAATTATCTGGATTTTTTTTATATTTCATTTTTATTTAGTTTCAATATTTGCTTTTTTAATTTTATATTATTAATCTCCTGGTTTTTTTTCATCTACTCTATTCATGGCTTGAGATGTCCTGTTATCTGCAGTGGAATGGCATTGCTCAGTACGATTTACTAACTGAGGTAAATAAATGATAGGAGAATAATTTTTTTCATAATAATATTCTGATAAATAATTTATTATTTATCAGAATTATCAAATAATTAATTCATTATTATTTATATGGTAAATGCTAAACAATATTCATGTTAAAAGCCATTTACATGTGACTCACTTTATTCAACATCCAGCTGCTTTTAATGATCAATTGGTTCGCCAGGTTTAGTAGTTTTATTAAATTTCGATTAGATAAAGAGTGGTCCCTTAATCATCTAATGTCTTGAAACTTTTAAATTCTAGGACAAAAATAAATAAAGCACATTGAAATTTAGAAACAATATTTTCGTAAAAATGTGTAGTAATAATCACTAAAATGGATTAATAACAATAGGTCCAATTAAATAATCTGTAAAAATTTAATTTATTAAAATTACATTCGTGCATATAAAAATTAAAAAGAGAATAAACTAAGCATTCTCACTAAACAGCAGGATTAAATATTTGTTTTGAACGAAATTCAACAGAATAAGATTAGTTATTTTTTCAGATAATTTATTACATTAACAATTATCATAAAATGATTGCTGAAAATTTTTGAAATATAAATAAAATTTTAAAAAATCGGCTGAAAAGATAACTTTAAAATTACAAAATATTTTAGAACTACAAAATTTACAAAATAACTTTAAAAATGAGTAATAATATAAATGCAATGAAGTAAATAGCAAAACTAATAACAACTGTAATCTTAATTAAAAATTATTTAATTATGTTTTGCAGCAGGAAAAAATATTTTTTTGTTTTGGCAACATCATTATTATTATATTTCTAGAAAACGATTTTTTGATGCAGATGTTTCAATATTCTTTCAGGAAAAGTTAGAATTCTATTCAATAAATAGAAGAAGAAGAATTTCGCTTTGCATCGAGCATTAAAATAATAAATGTTTTAAAGTTTTCTTTTAAGTAAGTCGAATTATAGTCTTATTAATTAGATTTATGAATAGTTTGGTTATAAAAATGTTTTAATTAAAAAATAGCATCAGAAAAAAAAATTTTTTAGTCATAAGATTTATAATTATTCTAATATGGAATTTGACATTTGATTTGACATATTTTTGATAAATTCTCTTCTTTTTGTAATATTCTTTGGTTAGAAAATCTTCTGTTTTTAAAAGTTTGACATTTTTTTATATAAGCATTTACTTCCTAATTTCCAAAATCATTCTAGAAACTTCAACTGCTAGATTAATTATCCAAAGAAATCATGTAATATTTGTAACATAATTACTTCACATTTAGCTAGATTTATTTCCATGATCCCATACGAAAATATGTTACCTGCTTGTAATAAAATTTTTTAAAAGTTAAAAAATTAGTCTTTTTGTTCAAAGTTGGATCTTAAATTATTTTAGATTATATGAAATCAAAATCTTTTATGTATCTTTTATATAAATCTTTTATGTTATCTCTTATCTTTTAATCTTCAAAATCTTTTTAAAAAAATACTGGATTAAATTCATTATATGATTGAATAAAGTGAGTTATTTCAAGAACCTCTTAAACTGAAACAAGAATATTCTAATATTCTATGAAACTCTACGAAAATTTCTTACTATACGAATACTTTACATTACTCTGCAAATACTCTACGAAATTTTTTTTTAATGTTTAATTGTGATAGTTGAACGAACATGTAGAACAAGAAATATAAAAGTTAAATAAAATTTTAAAAATTGAAATTTTTTTCTAATTTTGGGTAAAGTGGGATGATTTATTGAATTTTATGAGAGAGCAAAAATTCATTTTACGAATTCGAAAAGTATAATAAAATGATAATCTCAATTTAGCAAAAGAAAATATGCTTTTAGTGTAAAATTATTTCAAATCTTTCGATCCTTTCTAAATTTTTCAATTGATTAAATTGCATTTCTATAACTGAGAAATACATCCTTTTCCCAAGACTTCCATCAGGAAAATATGCAATTATCAGTTTTAACAAAATGTGTCCTTTATTTAATATATCACAGAATCATCATTTAAAGATTTTTTTTCCTTTCTTTCAAATAAATTTTGTTTTAAATTTCTTGTTCATGACTTCTACAAACACTTATTAAAACAATATTCTGATTTAGCACCATCTGAATATTAAATTATTTAGTTCTATATAATGGAGTCCATTCGTGCTCACTTTTTCGAGAGATTATGTGAACGCATACTGATTTGAGTTGGTTTTTGGTATCCACTTTGCAGATTATATGAGAAAATAGGATATCTCAGTTGAGAGTATCCACCATGCAAATTACTTTTATAATAGGATTGTAACAGCGTGGGAAATGAATTTTATTAATTTCTAGTTAAATTACTTACCGACAGAATCGACATCTCACCATTATACTTTCATGCATGCGCAAGAGATTTCTTATAATTTCTGAATCAGAATGCAATAACAATATTGACATTACTTTATCTTAATTTGATTTTTCTTCCCTTGTATATAAAGTATTATAATTGTCAAAAAAATTCGGCCTCGAGATTTTGTAGAATTTTAGTGTTTTAGCAGATAAAAATTTCGAAAAAAAAAAAGTGGAATTAAGTCTTTTTAATTTCTAAGAAAATTAATATCCATTTAAAAAATTAACTTGCCCAATCATGTTTGTGTATGTTTGCAAAATGAAATCACTTGGTCCATCAATTTCTATGGATTTAAACAAATTTCGTTGTTAAATAATGCGTTTTTTGGGAGCGGAACAGATAAATAGTCAAGCAAGCATTCTTTTTAAAGACGAAATCAAGTGAAATTTTTGATTTTCTGACGACTTTATGCAAAATCCCATACATTGTTAGTTACAAACATTACATTACCCATACATTATTAGGGAAATTTCAATATATTTCTATGAAAATGATTATAAAAGTAATTTTTGTCTTCTGGGCAGAATAAATATTCGTGTTTTCTTTCATATAAACGTCGTTTTGAGCTCTCGAATGAGAAAAACTTATTCTTGAAAAATTTGTTCGTAAACATTTTGGGAAAAACTCTTTCTCTATAATATCGCAATTCCCAATAATAAAAACTTTAATAAAATAGCATACTATCAGACTCTTCAGTAGCCGAAAATAAGAATTAAAAATATTAACGTGGTTTATTTCAAATTTCCTGAAAAAAATTACCTTACAAAGTGTATGCAAATTGCCATTATTATCTTATAAAAGTGTTTTAATTAATGCAAAAATGCTATTGTCAAATATCGACTGTTCTTTTTAATTTATTGAAGAGAAGAAAGTCTATACAAATGGTAAGATGACACAGAAATTGATAATAATGATTAAAAGAGTACGTAATTATTTTTTCTTATTGTGTAAATATTTCTTACCCATAAGAAATATTAATTCTTAAAACAGAATATGAAACAAATCTATTGATTTTGTACCTTCAACTGGAATTTTATGTATTTTTTTCGATTTTCTAGATAAATAAATTTGAACTAAATGAAAAAACTGAGATACATTCTACTATATCAGTCTAAAGGAAATTTTCCTTTATAAATATCTGTTGTCAATTTGGATAGAAAATCCTGAAAGATTCACGAAGAACAATGTTTTCTCTTTTCAAATTTTTATTTATTTGAAAAATTATTTATTATTTTAAAAGGAAATAAGCCGCTTGTAAGACCTAGAATTGTTATGATTCACTTTTATTTATTTTTAAAAATAATGACAGTGAGTACAATTTTACTTTCTTAACATCATGAAAGACAGTCACAGTGAAAAGATAATATTTAATGTGAAAAAGAAGATACTATTTTTTTATTGCACTTATTGGTAGAAAACTACATTATCGTAATTTAAGTGGGACAGACGAAATGTCTCCATGTGATACAAATCATTGTTCGACGTGAAAGATACAAAAGCATATTTTGATATATGGGTAAAAAAAAAAACTTGTATTGGAAGGACGCTTTCATGATACACGACTTTCAACACTCTAGAGCAGTTACGACTAATTTTTCACTGCTTTTGAAGTGATTTTATTTTAACATCTTGTGTAATAATAATTATCCTTGCTATTTGATACGGCTGATTGCCTTTTGAAAGATAAACGTGATCCCGAGGATTTTTTATATATTTCGATTGCCATTATTATAGCAAAATAGTCAAATGTATATTTTTGTCCTCATAACCAGGTGGCAATTTTCAGTTTTTCAACTCCAGGTAAATTTATATCTTTCTATCGAAATGAATAAATTTTATGTCGACATTGCGTTTGATTTACTTTGTGAATGGTAAATAGCGAGTCACCTAACCTACGACATTTGAGGTTTGTTTTGCCAGTTTTATTTAAAATATTTAATGAATTATTATTACGTCGTCATAATTAGTAAAATGGTTACAAAAAAAGTAAGTTATTTGTTAATTTTACTACTAAGCACACTATGTGGCAATTCTAAGGAATAGCTTTCCTATTTGTTTACCTTTATCGATAACGGAAATTTTTCGGCTATCGGCTAGTACATTATTTTAGATACTTTTTACTGCTGAATTATGTTGCCATGAAAAAACTTTTAAGAAATTTCCCTTTCCAATTGAAATAAATATAATAAAGCATTAATTTCTTAAAGTTTTAATTTCTTTTAAATATTTGATAAGAATCTATAATATCACTGCTTGAAAAAGACTTCTAATGTTTGATTATTTACTTTGAAGGGATTTAATTTATATAATTTTTTATTCATTTTAGAGAACAATATCTGATTTAAAGAACTAATTTATTCATAGGACGTTTCAAAGTGTAAAAATATTTAATATCAGTAAGAAAATTAAGAGATCTCTATAATTTAAGAAAAAAAAAAAGCGAAAATACTTTATCTTTTGAAATGCAAACAATTATTATATCTCAAAGAATGCAAACCAGCTATCAACTAACAAATGATAATTCTTTCATGTTAATAAAATTCCTCGTATTATAAATAGTTTTATTATTTTTTTTCTTTTCTTAATTTTTCAATTACTTTTAGCTTAATATATCTTTCTTTATTTTTATATCATTTTCATTCATTTAGAGAACTTGAAATTCATTTCAATGATTGATTTTGAATTTAAAAGACGCCTATTAATATTTTTACTACTGTTATTTTACATCAAAGAATTAATTACAGAGATTCATTTGTCTTGAATGCCTTCATGCCATCTAAATTGTGAATTAATAATCGCAAAATGCTCACAAATAATCAATATCGCGAAATAGTGTTATTTTAAGGAGAAAGTAATCGAAATTAGTGAAAAGCTGAAAATCAATATGAATTAACATTTTTGATAAATGACACCTATATGCCAGTATGATTCTCAGACGTTGAAAGTTGCAGAGAAATTAATATTCTATTGCGACGAGACGCTTTGCTGAATCAACCCTACGCGCATGTGGTAAAGATGTCCTAGAGCAGAGGTGGCAAACCTTTATGGATCAACGTACCATTTTTTCTAAAGAGATGCTCAGTGAGGTACAGACGTGCCATCAAATAATTTTGACTTGTGATTAAATAATAAACTTAAATACTAACAACTCAAAACTCTGTCTTTACTACGAAAAAATACATTTTGCACTGTATAGTAGCAAATGTTTAGTTATGTGTTCAAATTGAAGTAACATTAGTGTGACTTCTGTTGTTTCAGATTAGATGACAAATATCTTATATTAGGATTGTAAGGTTTTACTTTTAGCAGAATGCATGCTAAATTGGGAGTCATCTTCCAAACAGTTTCTAAGCGAGTCTTTAATGTTATTCATTTCTGTAAATAATGATTCGCAGGCATAGGTAGATGAAAATACGGTTAAAATAGCATGCGCCAGCTTCTTCAAACAGTTAAATGCGTTTGGAATCGAATTCCATGTTTCCAAAATTTCGTTATTGTCATTTTTACTTATATTGCAAGTTAATCTTTCTGTTTCAATCTATTCCAACTTTTCTCCTCATTCAGTAAATTTTAAAATCCATATTGAACTAGACTGGAAGTAAGTCAGTTTTTTTTTCAGTTGTTATTTTTTTTTCAAGTTTGTAGTTTCTTGTAATATTATCTTTTTAGAAAATGCGCAGTTTAACGACAAAATTGCGAATGATATCCATCATGGTGACAATTTTTTTTATTTGTGCCTTGAAGTTTTACGTTCAGTTGATTTAAATGTTGACATATATCTGTAAAAAAACATCAATTTTTGAAAGCCACATAATATTCAACAACTGTAGGTGCTGTACAATTTCCCCCTTCTTTTGCAGAAACAGTCTTATTTCTTTCAAGCAGTCAACAAACCTTTCAAGTACGTTCCCACAGCTCAACCAGCGAACATTATTATACATTAGTAAACCATTTCTTACGAATTTTCCCAGGGTCCGTTTGGATATTGGAAGTTATATGGTGTGGAGAACGCTCAATCAGCAGGCGGCAGTAGAAAAACAAACAGCGATGTTTATTTACACGATGACACATAGGACAGCACAAAAACGACAACTATATACAGCATAGAAGACGATTATCTTCAACCGAGACGTGCAGCATACAACAAGAATCTACTGCAAACAGTAGTGCACAGCTTAGTTCAGCACTAGCTTGACTCCGTCGCTGCTCTGCTAATCCCTGTAAGACCAGTTCTTCACCGTCGATTCCGACTACTCTCTCCGACCACTCCGCTCCGTCGCTTCCGACTACTCCGCTCTGTCGATTCCGACTGCGACTACGCCGTCGATTCCCATTACTCTTCTTCGACTCCTCTAGCAGCACAGACTGGCTCCTTTTATAGGTCTCAGGAGGCGGGGCTAGAAGCCTCTCAACCAATCAGGAACGTTCGAGGCGTATCTCGGTTCCTATTGGAAGGATCGGAAAAATTCTTGATGTTTCGGGTATGATCTATTTTGGCGCCAAAGTCGCCAAATTCGTCACCAAATCCCCAAATGGTCGCCAAGCTCCAGGACCTCCGACGCGACACCCAGACTCCGTCCTATACAGATGACTGTAAAACATTCTTTCCGATGATGGAACCAACAATGCTGGGAAGCAGAATTGCAGGTTTGTAACATTGCTCCCCTCTTCAAAGACTGACGTCCCGGCAGTCCTACTTCAATCCAACAGCTGGCATAGGTTTCCGAATGATGTGATGACGATGCTTTAGGCGACTTCCGGACTTTCGAAGATGACATCATTTACTAATTTGACGGCGACTAACGATCCATCCGAACCTTCTCAATGCTTTTGACACGGACCTCTTCGTCGTTTCGGATTGTACATCCAGACTTGATTCCGCTCCTTAAAATGCAGGATGTCCCATGGAGCCAAACGCTGGATCGTAGTAGAGACCTCCGGAATGAATTCTTGTCAGACTTTTCGGTTGGTCGCTTTAAACTTCTTCCATCGAACCAATCGTATATCAGGATGATCCAACGGTGCCTTCTGAAGTCCACTCGAAAGCCAGGTATTCGCCTTCGTCGCCAAAGCTTTCACGGGAATACATCCATCTCTTCCCGGTCTATTCTCGACACTCGAGAATTGTCCAACGCCCTCCACACAGGATCTTCTGAAGAGCGCATCCGTTTTCGCTGGAAGGGTCCTTCTGCTACGATTTAACATGTCCGGATGCACAGGAGATTCATCGGCTCCTATTTGCATGGCACTCCTCGAAAAATCCACAGCAAATCCGAATTCTTGGAGGAAATTGAGACCGTGACTACAGAGATCAGCGATTCCAGCAACGTAGTCTCCTTCCGTGTCACTATGCAAGGAGATGCCAAGAGGCTTGCAGAGAGGTAGTCCTTTTAATCTTTGGGACGATTCCAATCCAAACAGCGTCGCATCAACTCTTGCATCCATAGGCATCAAGCACGGGTCGCCACCAACAGACCCGTCCTAAGAAAGTCCATCTTCTCCATCCCCAAGCGCCTGCATTTTCGGTTCCACTTCAGGGGACTCATTCGGAGAAGACTGTTTCAGTTCCGCAATTATTTGACATTCTCCCTTTTGGTTCTTTTCCTTATTAAACTTCGGTTCATCCTCCGGATGGCTAAGCTCCTTTTCGGTGACACCGGTCTCCATTCGATCTTCATTCTTTTCTTCCACTTGGCTCCCGCTGCTTCCTTCAATTTCTTCTGTGATAACTTGGATGTATTCAGTTTTGTTAACTTTATCTTCTAAAATTTCTTTCCACGACGAAAGGCCTTTCTTCAATTCACTTTTCATGTTGTCATATCCGGTTTTCATTTCTTCCGTGAAGGCATCCATTTCTTGTAAAAGTTTCTCTTGTCCGGCTTTCATTTCTTCCGTAAAGGCTTCCATAGATTTCTTCATCTCATCTTGTCTTTTCTTCATCTCTTCTATTCTTTCTTGACCGGAACGCATCTCTTTCTCCAATCTATTTTGCCCAGCTTCCATAGATTTCTTCATCTCAGCCAACAGAGCCAGTAACTCACCATTACCGCTATCAGTCATCGCAACCTGAGATTTCGTTTTGACCATACACTGTTGACACTGTCCCACTTCTGACACCAAATGTTACGAAATTTCCGGGGTTCGTTTGGATAGTGGAAGTTATATGGTGTGGAGAACGCTCAATCAGCAGGCGGCAGTAGAAAAAGAAACAGCGATGTTTATTTACACGAAGACACACAGGACAGCACAAAAACGACAACTATATACAGCATAGAAGACGATTATCTTCAGCCAAGACGTGCAGCATACAAGAATCTACTGCAAACAGTAGCGCACAGCTTAGTTCAGCACTAGCTTGACTCCGTCGCTGCTCTGCTAATCCCTGTAAGACCAGTTCTTCACCGTCGATTCCGACTACTCCCTTCGACCACTCCGCTCCGTCGCTTCCGACTACTCCGTTCTGTCGATTCCGACTGCGACTACTCCGTCGATTCCCACTACTCTTCTTCGACTCCTCTAGCAGCACAGACTGACTCCTTTTATAGGTCTCAGGAGGCGGGGTTAGAAGCCTCTCAACCAATCAGGAACGTTCGAGGCGTATCTCGGTTCCTACTAGACGGATCGGGAAAATTCTCGATGTTTTGGGTATAATCTATTTTGGCGTCAAAGTCGCCAAATTCGTCGCCAAATCGCCAAATGGTCGCTAAGCTCCGGGATCTCCGACGCGACACCCAGACTCCGTCCTATACAGATGACTGTAAAACATTCTTTCCGATGATGGAACCAACTATGCTGGGAAGCAGAATTGCAGGTTTGTAAAACACATTATATGCCGAGTTCATTTTATCCAACAAAGCATCAAACTTTCGTTTATTTAAAACCTGCGAAGATATGAGGATGGCTATTTTTGTGACTAATTCCATTACATTATCAAAAGATGTTAAACACTCTTAGTACACAAGACTTTTTAGTGAATAATGCAGTGAAATTCCAGAATTGAATGTCCTACGTCTGTTTGAAATAAACTAATGAAACCTTTTTTCCCCATAATATTTGGAGCACCATCAGTTGTTACTGAAGCAATTCTAATCAATTTCTTTCTCATCATGGGATTTTTTTAACACCCTTACAAATATCTGTGCCCTTTGTAGTTGTTAGCAACGATTGTTATTGCAATTAATTCTTTCTTAATGACGTTTCTTACAAAATATCTAGCAAAAATAGCTAAATGTGCAGATTTAGTGACTTATTTTCGTAAAGACATAGTGATATAAAAGGAGCGGAGCTAATGACATTTGTTATTTTTCCGGCCAGTTTTAAGATTCTTTCGTTTATTGTGTTTCTTGATAGAGGAATACCTTTTATGCGCTGAATTATTTTACTTTTATTATCAAAATCCTCAGAAAGGGAGGACGCGCATGCTAACCAGGCTTTCTTCAAAAACTCACCCTCTTGAAAAGGTTTACTATGATGATCAATGGCATTTGTAACCAATTAACTTGAAGCTCTCGTATGACAATTTTTGCTAACATATTTAATCATAGACGTCGATTGTTTATTCCTGTCTTTTATTGCTCTTGCAGGGAATGGGAATATGCACCCCGTGCACCGCGACCGATCACACGCGTTTGTTCAAATTACTTTATAGTGAACTTTGTTATTTTGAACTAAAAGGCAAACCCATTAATTTGCATCGTTGACGTGCCCAAAATATTGTGTCGCATGCCATCAATGGCACGCGTGCTACTGGTTCGTCATCCCTGTCCTAGAGTATACACTCGCTCATAGCAAAAGATGCTTAAGAGAAATTAGTATTGTACCTCTTCAAAATTTCTAACATCAAATTTATTTATATGGGGCATATCTACTGTCAGGAGACATAAAGTGAATTTTTGATTTAGTAATTTTTATTTTAAACAAACAAGATGAAAAATTAATCTTTTATGAATGAAATTTTGCGGATTGATTAGTATCAAGTTATGAGACAATGAAGCGCTAATATTTGCAAATGTATACTAACTTTTTTATTGTATGAGTTAGGGTACCAAACTTTTTATTAAATCTGACTGATAAGAACGAAAGACAATTTAGACTTCGAAATTTTTTTCAGGAATGCATTTATTGATTGAACCAACTTATAATTCTTTCCTTCATTTAAAGAATTTTTCCAACTAATATATATATATATATATATATATATATAGATAAGGAAAACAATAGATAAGATAAGGAAAACAAAAGTAAAAGATTCAAGAGAGGAAAAGGTAGAGGAGGCAATTTTGATATAGTACCTGAAGAATTTCAAAATTTGTGCAATTTGGAACATAATAATGAAAACATTCTTAAAATTAAGAAGTATCTATTCGGCTTTAGGAAAAATAAAATTAGATGGTTCATTAATAACAAATTCAAAGATTTAGAGTTTAAAAATTCATTCACTAAATTCATAATTCTGGATCTAATCAAATTCAAGCTTAATATAGGAAAAAACGATTCACTATTTAAAAATAAAAGTAATTTAAATAAAGAATATTGTGTGGTGAGATTCTTGGATATTTACTTCGAAAACCTTGGGTTACCAAAAATTGTGCACAACAATAAAGAATTTTTTCCCTTAAAGGATAATGCAATAGCTTCAATAGCTTTTAGTTATTCAGCAACTTTAAGAAAAAGAATCTGTAACTATAATTACTATAGTAAAAATTTAAATAAAATAGATAAGACAGATTGTAATTGCAGCAAAGACATTTATAAAGATTATATAGATGCTGACAAAGGACATATTATAACAGGGAATTTGAAAATTATAGAGTCTAGCTCTTTAAGAAATTTGATGGAGAGGGGAACAAAATTTAGATTGAGAGAAAGAGTAAACATTAAAAAAATCTTAATTTCTATCGGACAAGATCTGGATATTTTTATTTCCAAATTATCTAGGAAATACCATTGGCCTCCAGAGGATTTCAGAGAATGGAAAGTTAGGATTTTGGAGGAAATTAAAACTAAATTTAATGCAGATAATATTAGAACTAAAGAACGAGGAATTTATTTCAACAAAGCATTGAAAAAAGAAATAAAAAATTTAAAAGACAAATTTGTTGTTACAGTCATAGATAAATCGGCAAATAATTTCGGTTTAATTTGTAAATATTATTATAAAGAACTTCTAATTAATGAATATAACTCCAATTCAACTTACAAATTAAATAGTACTGGAAAAAAGGAATTGGATAAAAGGATGCTGGCTTTCGCTAAAAGAACTAAAATTAAGACTTGCTCTTTAAACTACCCTTACCTATTCCCAACAATAAAATTTCATAAAAAACCAATAAAATTTAGATTTGTAACTTGTAGCACCGGTAGTTACAATTACTATACTGGAAAACATTTCTTTAAATACTTAAAAATTGTCTTAGACAAAATTAAAGATGAAGATAATTTTACTATCAACAGTAATAAGGATATCTTGGAATTTCTAAAAAATAACAATATTTATAAGCTTAATACTTATGATTTTGAAAATTTGTACACTAATCTACCTCATGAAAAGTTAATAGAGGTCTGCACTATTATATATGACGAATATTTAAATAGAGATATTATTACAAAAAGTAACTGGTTAGAGTTGTGTCAATTTAATATTAAAGAAAACTATGTTTTTAATGGAATTAATTTCTATAAACAAATAAAGGGGATTCCAATGGGAACGGCTTTTTCAAGTGCGTTAGCCAATATTTTCCTACATTATTATGAAAAAGAAATAATTAAACACAACTTAGTAATAGGCTGGAGATACATTGATGACTTAATTTTGTTAAATTTGGATAATCCTAGTGATGTTATTAACTGTTACCCAAAGGATTTAGTTTTGACTCAAACAAACGAAAATCAACTTAGAGCTAATTATTTAGATTTAAATATTGAAATTAATAATGGAAAAACTTTAATAGGTATTTTTGATAAAAGGGATGATTTTAACTTTAAAATTATAAAACTTAGTAACTACCATTCTAATTTACACTCTAAAATTTTCAAAAATTTGATTTTTTCACAATTTAACAGGATTAAGAAAATATGCAATAATAAAAACTCGTATATTTTAGCAACAGACAATCTCATTGAGAACTTGACTATTAACGATTTCCCCAAAAACTTTTGCAATATAGAGATTTTGATAAGAGAAGGACTGTCTGATTTCTGACTTCCTCCGGTTGGTTGGCTTTGAGTTATGACACAACAGAGGGCGCTTCAACTTTGATGACGTTACATTATGACAAAACTTAGTAAGCATATATAGCTGAAAACGTGGAAAATTTGATTTTGGTCCAATTTAACGAAGTGCATTTGCTCTCAAAAGTTTATACCTGACATTGTCTTTTGGAATTATACTTTTAATTAGTAAGTACTTAGCTTTCTGGTTTAATTGATTTTTTCTTGGTGTTTTGTGGCGTGATTTGCTGTTTTTTTTTTTCCTGGATTGTTTTTTGAAAATGTTTTATTCTTGTGATACTAATTTTGTCTCCAAAACCTCAATTTTCTGGGATTTTCGGGTCACGAAGGGTCAGTTGGTTGGACGAGAGTCAGACCCTTCACAGAAAAAATCCCTGGTTTGAATCCTTGCCTGAGGGTGACCCTTGAAAAAGTCTTTGGGCCGGATTCATTTTATCTTTCCTTTTGCATTTTGATTGTAAATTTATTTTATTTCTATTCTATTTTGATTAAGCTCTTTTGTGTTTTAGTTGTAGCAGCATTAGCGCTCTCTAAATACAATGTATATTTTATTATATAGATTCAGGAAATTTTATATAGTTAATTTTCATATTGTTTATTTCTGAATTGATAGTTGCTTATATATATATATATATATATATATATATATATATATATATATATA
>JAPMOR010035628.1:277533-339985 GCA_026543865.1 Argiope aurantia
ATATCTAGACTATGATGCAATCAAACATTATTAGCAGTACGCTGCTTTTGCAGAAAAATCAGGTGCGCGTTTTTTAATAGATTGATTTTGATTTTCAAATGTATTATTCAGTTTTAAAAGACTACTTTTACAAAATACGTGCATCATTTTTCTCCTTTTCTAATGTTAAATAACAAATATAAAATCCTTTGTATACAAAGTAAAGGGCAATTTTGGTTTTTTATGAATATAATTTATATTTAAAAGAGTATCTTCTTTATGGAGCACAGCTTTTAATTATTGTAGGGGAATAAATCATATCTTATATCTGTGCAACAATTTTATACAGGTATGTCATTTTGATTGATCCTATAATACCTCGCATGAACTTGGAGATAAAGTCCTTATTCTAAATTATATTGAAGAGTATTCAGAAATAGAAAATATTGCAAATAATGTATTTCGCTCTGAAATTTTTTTTATTTAAACAATTCTAAACTTACTTCTTAAAAGTTTAAATCAATGTATACAAATGTAGAATTTTATCAATAATTAGAAGTATTTAAATTATTGACTGTTTTATTTTAATGAATGCTGTTCAATAATTCATCGTAATTGTCTTATATCATGGACATTATATTTTGGATAACTAACCAAAAGAAAGTCATCCAAGTTAGATTCAGTGTGCTTGGAACATTGAATGCTATTTCTATATTCGAATCCAATGTTAAATAGAATTCCGTCAAGATAGGCACAGCTATTCAATTATTATGCGAAAGCACTTCAAAATGTAGAAACGGCTTCTAAAGGGTGTCCCAAAATTAACACAAGATTTAAATTTATCACTATTCGTGCTGTAAAATGTTGGCGACCCTATTTAAAAAATCCGTTTGACAGCTGATAGCTGATAGTTTAGAGTTAGTAAAAATGAAGAGTTACATGATAGAGCAATGTTGGAACAGTATTCCAAAAATAATAAAAGTTTCGAAAATTTGAAAATTGGATCCCTAGATTGTATGATTTAACATCATTGGATTTCTTTTTATGCGATTATCTGAACTCAAATGTCTACGCCAACAAGCCCACAAGTACGCATGCATTGAAGGAGAAAATTCAACACAGTATCAACGAAATGAAGCCATATTTATGCAAAAGTCATAAAAAATTTCGACATAAAAGTGCGTATGTGTCAGTAGCCGTGGAGGCCATTTGTCTTATGTGATATTCCACAGATAACCATATTTTGCGTACTTTACAATTCAATAAGAATGTAATAATTTAAAGAAGAAAAAAAGTGTTTTTATTTCATTCAAATCTTGTGTTAACACGTTGTTGTATCGTACAACATTCCTTTTTTACTCACCCTAATCTGTCAGCTGTCAAATGGCTTTTTAAATTCGGTTACCAACACTTTACTACACGAATGGTCGCAAATTCAGATGTGTTAATTTTGGGAAGCCCTTTAAATGCAAAATTTAATTTTATTTAATGCAATTTTTTGAAAATTAATTGCTGAACAGATAAATCCGTGCTAAACTTTCGCACATTCAGCCTTCTACTCTCTATTAAAAATATAATATTATCTTTTGTTGCTTTATTGAAATGAAATCTCAGTGAAGTGTACAAAGAAAACAACACAGTTTCATGATGTGAATATATTTACAATATACTACATTTCTTAATATATGCAATATATGAAGCCAGAAATTAATAAGCTTAAATTATTTGCTTGTCATTTTTAATAAATGATATAGAATTATTATTAGGCTAACGATTCTTTAAAAGGCTACACGAAATTTCTAAGATTAAATACAGCATTTTCAAAGCGTATTCAGCTATCTGAAGAATTTGTCTCTAAGGTTTTACCAATAGCAATAGTAAAGATTGGTAATTTAGAAAGGCATGTTTGAGTGATAGGGGATACGCTGACATAGCAAAAATAAGTGGGGCTTGAGACATGATTTGATTTTTTTTCTCTCTTTCGCCAAATGGTCATCAGTGATTTAACATCAATAGTTCAGGTCATGATATCATTTTTTTCACTCTTTTGGCATATTTAGAATTTAAAAAAAATATCATATACTCGTTAATGTTTTGTGTTCATGGCAACCTTCTAGATGGATGGTCGAATACCCCACCCCCACCCACCCCCACGATCGCTTGCTGCTGATGGAATGAGATTAATTTATGATATAACAATAGTTTTTTCGTCTCAATTAGCGATCGTAACAAATCATTAACTTATTGATTAAGCACTTTTAAATATTTCCTCCCACGAATAAATATGTGAATAACATCTTACTTCGAAGTCATTTAATATATTAAGCACGAGAGGTTTAAACTATATAAACTTTCTAGAAGATGAAGAAGTTCTTCAATCTTGTATTGTATGAAATCACAACTCCAGTAATCATTGCAGTCACCTACAATATATTTGTTTATTGATTTCTGTACAGTCTTCATTTTTTTCGGACATATTTTCATTTTTTGGCTGTGTTGATAAAGTTTATGGCATTGTTGGTGTAGTTTAAATTTCATTAATTTAAAATTTTCCTTGACTGAAGTTTTAAATGAACAATGTGCTTTCAAGTAAAAGTATTCTGGAACTTTCCCTGCTAGTATAAAAGTAGAAGATCTGAGTTCAGAGTTGAGTTAATAAATTGATATAGTTCTACTTCTTGTGTGTGTCATTGAGTTCCACACTAGAGTACCTATGTGACAATATATACGATTGTAAGTAATCTGTTTGGTAAATGAATAGTCGGTGATTCGATTCTATACAGGAAATAATAAACAATTACGTGAAGTTTCCAAATGTGATTTCTAAATCTAAATACGTTTGGTTCCTAACAGCATAACTACATCCAAGTAATTAAAATTAATAAATTTCCAGTTGTTGACAAAATTCTAAATTCGCATTTATTGATGCGAGTTATGAAAATTTGATATACGAATCTAAATTTGATGCCTAAAAAGTATCCAACCTGTGACCAGTAAAAATATATGATAATTTCGGACCCCACTCCGCTGCAAAGTAGGCCCGTTGCACATTCACACACTTAGCCTACCGATCCTTCCCTGCCTATAACATTTCTGGAAGGCTCCTTTTGGAATGGTGTTCATCTCCATTGCGGCGTTCTTCATTATTTCTTCTCTTCTTTTAAAACGGGATCCTTTCAAAGGCATCTTGAATTTCGGAAACGACCAAAAGTCGTAAGGAGCCATATCTGGAGAATAGGGAAGTTGGGAGACGACTGAAATTCCGTGTTTTGCCAAGAAAGTCTGGATCAGGTGTGACGAATGAGCTGGAGCATTGTCATGAGGCAAATGCCTGTTTTTCGTCGTCCAGAGATCTGATCTTTTGCCCAAAGTTGCATCTCTGAGTCCCGTGCGTATTCGTGATCACCTTCACCGATGTGCGGCCATCTTTGAATCGTTTAAAGCACTCCTTTACTTGTGTTACCCTCATAGCATCGTCTCCAAACACTTGCTGAATCTTACGAATTGCTTCACTTTGAGAATCAGCAGGCTTTTGAAAATAAGAGGCAGAATCTTTGCTCAACCCGTACAGACATTTTAAGAGAAATACGACGAACACTTATAACAACACCTTACTCAGTGGACAGCAGTCAGTGACCGACACACTCGAATACGGAGAAAAAAACTGAAGCATGCACATTAAGTTATCTTCTTCCACTGTGCACAGTGGCGGTAATCTAATGTCGTTACTGTACGCATGAAAATTCAAGGTCGGATACTTTTTAGACAACCCTCGTACACTATTATTTATATAATAATTATTTAATATTTATATAATTATATATGTTAATATTTATATTGTTATTAAATTGCGCATGCATCTTTTAAAATATTTTGCAAGTGTAAAAAAATGAGGAAAATATTATAAATATAATTGAATAAAATTTCTCATTCTTGTATGAAAGACTTTTTTCCATCTCTGTACGTCTGTGAATAATAAATACATAAGTCAGGGCGGCGACAGTAAGAGGGCAATTGCCCCCCTATTGGTAACTACTTTCTGCCCCCCCCCCCCCTCCGCCTTGTTGGTGTGGAAGCAAGAGCTTCATCATCAGAAATCTTCACTGCTTCGGAAGGAAGTTGTGGAGAGTTGAATATCAAAGATATTGATAATTTAAGTCTTGTCCACATGACATGATAAATAGTCGAATTTAAAAAAAAAATTCCAACTTGACGATCCGCTGAAAAGTCATTAAATGTGTAAAAGGGCAAACATCTAATTCTGTTGCTGTCTGTCCAACTTATAATTTGCACGTAAGGAAGAATAGCCGACATAGCGACAAAATGAATCAGATTTTCTTTTTTTAGTTTCATTTGATTGATTTCACTTCATATAGGGCCCAACAGCAAAAATTGTTTAACATAATTCTGGGTTTATACTCGGTTAGTCATAAGACCGCCAGTAGGAAACGCATGCGTAGAAAGGTTGAAAAATGCTGTTCGTTCGATGGCAAGTAATTGTCCCGACTGGAAAACAACATGCCGCTATATTGTATTTTTTTCTTACTGCGCATGCGTTTGTAGAATTTGGCGGTGTTTTTTTTACGTGAAAAAATTGATAACTTATCATAGATTAATTCCGACATTTTTTGCTCTTTGCTCTTTCTGATGTAAGGCGGGAGGCATTTTTTCTATAGTTTTCCAAATTTAGGTATGTTGACTTTTTTTAAAAAAAAATTACCGTGTTTCTTTGTAAATATCCATTGTTTTAGTACGATACGTAGTGAAAAAGAAAAATCCGGGGTCGCCAAAATGGCAATTTATAGCCATGGAATGCCTGAATATTATGTGATTCTGCCAAACATAAATCAGTCCCTTTCTGAGCATGCGCTGTCTAATTGGCTGTCTTATAACTAACCGGATGTAAATCTGGCATAAGTTTAATTCGTAACACATATCATAATATGCAACATTCAATATTCAAGTTTAATAATAACTTTAAAATATCCTCCATTGTTTCGGCTATTATCTTATTTTGTTATAAAATTTAAATAATAATACGGAAATTTATTTCTAATATCTGTGCTATTCGTTTGAGATTATGTTACGCCTTCTTTAGTTTCTATTATTTTCCATCGTTCGGACGTACGTTTTAATGCTCCGTCTCTGTATAAATAGTTAATTATTGTAGATAATTATTTATTATAATTTTATTAGATATTAAATAATTACTTTGTTATAAATATGAAATCAATGATAGCATGTTATTTTAAAGGAAAATTAGAGAAATTTTATTTGATCTCCCCCCCCCCCCCCCCCCGGGTTTTTTTTTCCCCCCCCCCCCCCCCCCCCCCGTCGGTAAACTTTTGCCGCTGCCTCAGATGCAGACATGAAACTCGAAAGGAACTCGGTAGAAAGTAGGAGGATATATATATATTGAAATAGAAAGGAAGCGGTGCTTATTTATTTAAACTATTTATTTATAAGGATGTCCTTGTTAAATTTCTACTTGGAGTAATCTTAAGAAGAAAAATTCTAGGAGTTTTACTAAGAAAGCAATTGATATAGTTAAAAAGTTATGACTAGATAATATTTTATGCAAAAGATTGCCACGAAAATATAAAAGAATGAACTCTTGTAAATCGAATTAAAAATATGAAAAAGAAGAGAATTTAAATTTGAATTATCAAATGAATCAAAAATGTAAATGAAGAAGGACGTTTCGCAATTCTTTAATCACAGCAAATTTGAAGCTGAAAATTTAAATTTTGATGAGAAATTTTTAATTAATTAATTGGTTAATTTGGATTAAAAATTTATGAAACTAAACATAGCTATACGAATTTAAAAAATTCTTGGAAGCTGACTTGGCAATTAAAACAATAATTTCCAATATAAAATTTCTCTCATGAATCATTATCAAGTACTCCTTTTTTAAGAAACGGTTAATCTTAATTAATGGAGAAGAAAGCCGCTTGTTGCTTTTTATTTTTTTCAATTTGTTCTATTTATTTCATTATAGCAGTGGTTGGGACAAACACGCTCGAACAAAATGATTTCTTTAATTCCTTTATCATTCTAGGCTTTAAAAAGGGACATAAATACATTAAAATTTTCTTCCATCTGCTCTCCGACTGGTCACTCCAATCTCTTTTCTATATTACTATATTACAGAAAAGAATATTTTATGGTTAATTAGCAAATACGTTTAAATTCTGAAATAATTTTTTTGCTAACTAATGCATCTTCGAAATATATTCGTATAACATTTTATGTATTGTTTTTATAATAAATACTGCATAACTTGGTCGGTTTTTAAAATACGAAACTGAAAACGAATCACATTTCAATTAATATCCCTGGAATTTTTGTTCTAAAAACAAGAATTATTCTTTCTACGTAAATATCTGTTATTGAGTTTCAAAATTAAATTATATCTAGAATATGCGCGTCCTCAGAATCTCTAATACATATCAATTCATTCATTAAATTTATATGTTATTACAATTCCCCTAGAAGGTATTTTAGTGACACCCCACTTGGCGCAAAAGTTCGATTTCATTGGTTGAGGTTTCTTCTTTAGCGGAGTCAACAATCGCAGATTCTCTGGGCTCTGATTCGTTCTTTCCATATATGGACGTGCATTCCAAATTTGGAGACCCCGTTTACCAAATATGGCTACAGCGCTCCGAGCACGTGAGACGTTGATGGCTCTTTAAACATTATAAACATTATACGTCGAGTAAGAGACCGCAGACATGACGGCTCTCAGAGAGAAAAACATATGATAGGTTATAGCAAGAGCGATCTTTCTTCTAAGTTAAATATTCCGCGCGTTGTTATCTCTGAGAACTATCTTTTTTCTGTGTAGCTGTATTCCAACGCGGCTCTTCGGCACATTCGCGTGCACTCTATTCAGTTACACTACTACGTAACGAAGGTGTGACGAAATACTCAAAAGAATCGTCGCTACCCATGTGCGATTGCGAATCTAAAGGGTTGAATGATTTTGACCACTTTTTTGCTAAGGTATGCAAAGTTCATTCAGCTACAGGGGAAGAAATGTAAGCTTTCAACATCCTAAAATCGAAGATTCTTCCGAAGAAGATCCGATGGTGTTAGGAATGAATAGTGAAAGTTATCAGACGAACGGCCACGACGGTGATAACTACGAATTGAATTCGAGGGAAGGATCATCGTCGAGCGGAATGTCAAAAAAATCTTTACCAGCGAATGGTAAAAAAACGAAAGGACGGGTCAAAATCAAAATGGAATTTATCGATAACAAATTACGCCGATACACGACCTTCAGCAAGAGAAAGACTGGAATAATGAAAAAGGTTAGTTATAAATGAAAAATCGTGATTTTAATCTCTTATAGTGGATATATTTATGCAGTCATTGCTTGTGATGAAATGTTTTAACCTCATTAGAATATTATATGATGAAGTAGCTGTTATAGAAGATTATGTGTTATGAAATTGAGGTGTATCGGTAACATGTGCGGATACATCTTGTGTAACCAGGGCGACCTTTGACCGATCTGTTTCCTGCTCAGTTTATCACATATTTTCAGTGTGTTAGAAAATTCTGAAATTGAATTCTTTTTAAAATCTCAAAAACGTTTACGTGTCCATAATTCGATCCAATGAGTTCGCCTATCAGATACTTATAATAAACTTTTTGAAATATATTTTACTTATTTTTATGGAGGCATTGAGAACTGAATTAAAACTACATTATGTGGTAACTGCAGAGCAGACAACTTTTGTATTTTTTAATAATATAAGACTGGAATTTTGTTTATTTATAATTAATTCTTACAGTTGCTGTGGAATTTAATTGTTTTGTTAATTAATATAATCATCTTCATGTTTATATTTCACTGATGTTAAAACATTTTGATATTTCTTAGTGAAACTTTTTAGAATTGCAAGCAATTTGCTACTCATGAGATATATAAATAACTAATTCAGTAACAAGTCAAATTTATTTTATTCCATGTAATAACAAAACCCTGTTACTTACTATTTACTTAAATATATATATTTATTAGCCATTTTAGGCTAATTTTCATATGCATTATTTTAATTTTCGAATATTGCTTATGTTAAAATTTTGTATATTTATAATCGAATATTAATCAGTTATGCATATTTTTTTTAAACTATGTAATTTAAAAGAGCCAATGATTCAAAAACAGCAACACAACATTGTGACAATTGCATAGTTCAAATTTATATTATTCAAGTATCTGTTAAACTAATATTGAGGAGTTATTATTTTTAATAATAATTTTTGTATGGTATTGTTGTTTGTATTATTTTTATTTTCAAATAATAATATATTTATAAATTTTATTGACAATTTCTTAAAAAACAAGGTATAAAAAACTATGTTGTCATATTAATAATTTAAATTCATAAAAAAAAATTGAATGAATGTGTCAAGGCCATTCAAAGTTAAGTATACATTATTAGAATATATTTAACAAGTGGAATGCCAATATTATAATTTTTATAAAATGTGTATAAATTTCTTATGGGCATTTGCTTGATAAATTATTATTTATGCAAAATTCCTATTTTCTTGTTATTATTTATAAAAATGCACTTAATTTTCTGGTTGAAATAATACAAATAAATTCTTTTTTTTTTAAATCGATGTATTGATTTGAGATTTATGTAAGAAGTTTAGAAGTTAGAAGTTCTTATATTTATGAAAATATTTTATTCTGTTCTTCGTAATAAGAATTTTTATTCTTTTATTGGTATAGTAGATATAATTTTACATTTATTAATCTTTATATTAAAAACCTTATTTTATGTATAATTTTTAGATATTTAATTTTGTATTTTTTGAAAATAATGTATATTTGAAGAGTAATGTTTAAATGCTACTTTAATGTATTTTGAAATTTTTAATCATGATAGCTTTTGTGTCTTAATTGTGTTAAAATTATTTTACCTATCGAAAAAATATCTGAAAGTTTTCAAAAATTGTATATATATTTGCTTATTAAAACGATAGATTGCTAAAAAAATTAACATTTTTATCATATTAATTTGTTTTTATCAATATATTTATTTTGGGAAAACTGCTGGATGTACTTTCAAATTTTATATTTTTTATATTAATCCAAATTTACTAATTAGTGTATTATTTATTGGATTATTAAATGATAATTCTATGAAATATACTCTTCTCTTTCGTTGGAGTCTATTACTGAAATTTGCAAGAATTGTTACTAAATCTTTAAAAATGCAGAGTTAAATGTCATAATTTATATTTAATTATTAAACTTTCTTCTTATTTAATTTTCCATTGTGTATATATTTCTTGAGATTGATCCTATATACAGGGAGTATTCTAAATTATAAGTAATAAACTGTATTATTTTTTGATTCGCAAAAGTTTTTCTCTTAATTTTTACAACGAGGGAAAATATACTGTTAAAATCTGTTTAGATTTATTTTCTTATTTATTTTTAATTTAAAAAATAAATTTATATAAGAATTTAAAGAATTCTTATAGTAGCTTAGTTTAGAATTAGAATGATCATACAAAATAACCTGACTAATTTTTAAATAATTGTGTAAAAAAATATTTTTAATACAATAAATGCAAATTTATTTATTTATTAATATATGAATTTACTTACATTAACTTATTTTTGTTACTTTTTTAAAATTATGACTATATTTAGTTGCCTTTTTTTTTTAAAGCAAAGTTTTGCTATATTAGAATAGGTTTATTTCTGTTTGCTAGTAAGACTAGTTGATATACTCAAATTTTGAAATTAGAACAATTTTAATTTCAGGCTTATGAACTGTCAACACTAACTGGTACACAGGTTATGCTTTTGGTTGCAAGTGAAACGGGTCATGTATATACATTTGCCACACGTAAACTTCAACCAATGATAACCAGTGAAGCCGGTAAAGCTCTCATTCAAACTTGTCTGAACTCTCCTGATTTACCACCTGGGCCTGGTGCCTCGGTACATGACCAAAGAATGAGTGCTACTGGCTTTGAGGAAACAGATCTCACTTATAGTGTTGCAGATGATTGCGAGAAGGTAAGCTAATGTGTGTTTTGAATTTCTTTTTTCTAACAAAATTAATTGTATGAGATTCCATGTCTATATTTTCTCAAAATTCTGCTGGCAATTATTTTGTCATAAAAGGGTTAATGCATTCATTAATTTTTGATATCTATTTTTATATCCTTTATAGTATAACTATCACCATGACTTAATATGTACGTAAAAATTTGATCAGATTTACGTATTTAATAATTGATTTTATAATTTGTTGGAAATTAAATGCAAGATTAATTTGTTTATATCTAAAAGATAGTAAGTATAATTTGTATGCATAATTTTGGTGAAATTCAAATAGTTTAAATATATTTGTAAGTTTTAATACATAATTAACTCATTGTATTTTAGTTGGCAGAAATTTTTAATTTCAGGGAAGTTAGACTTCACATCCTTTTTTTCATGTAATAAAATTTTAGATATTTCTGTATTCCTTTGTGTTAAGAAAGGAACAGGGTGTTCCCAAGATTGTCTTTTCAAAACTGAAATTGATTTTTCTTTTACATGCGAAATAAACAATACAGAATTTAGTTTTGTGAAGTTCAACTACTTAGCTGTGAAATACATTGTTTCAATTGCTAAGTAAACATATTATTATAGTTATTGATTTAATTATAATTTTAAAAAATAAACTTTTTTATTTGGGATGATTAAGTATTTTCAAAATGAATATTTTTTTTAAAAATTCATTTTATTTTTAATTGATTGTTGTTATGAATTCCTAGAAAGAATTTTGTTGTTGCTAAATTGCCTTTATTTGATATTCTTTGGATTTGTTTTAGAATATTTCTTTTATTCTCCCTGTTTTATTTCCATATTAATTAGTTTTTAAACACAACATGTTGGAAAAATATGTATTGTGTCTGTTTATTCTAATATATCATGAATTTTAAAATCTATGAGGAATGAAAATTGCTTTTTGATTTTGGCTAGATTGAGAACAAATAAAATATTATGCTTAAAATTCATGTAAGAATGTTGTTTTGGTGGTTATGCAGTTGTGAAGTTTTATGTTGTGTTTAATTTAAACCAATTCATGTTAATGACAGTAATATATAAGGTGTTAAAATATTATGGATTTAAAAGTTTTACATTGTGTGTATTTTTTTTTGTCTTTTATTCCACTGATTTCTGTCAGATCTTCTTTTTGTTAAAAATCTATGCAGAAAGCAATTAAAAAATTTTTTTTTTTAAATCAAATTCTCTTTGACTTGCTAAGTTTTCATCTAGACTTTTTTTTCATATTCATTCTCATGGTTCATTATTTATTCATTTGTTCTTTAAAAGTTTCTAACTTGAAAATTTGTGTGTAGGGAAGAGGGAGGGAGGACTTTTATCTCAAGAAATGTTAATGATAACTCTGCCTTTATTATATTTATCCAAGATATTTTCAATCATTCCTCTCTTCTAATCAAATTCATTTGCATTTCTTTTCTTTTAATTGTGTTAAATGTAGTTAATTTATTAAAACTTGAAAAATATATTTTGATGCAAAAATCTATTATTTTGGAAAGAAATTCCTGACTTCTTAATAAAATTTGGTATTCATACTTGACAGAATTTAGATTAAGTAAAAACTTGGCATGTTATTAATAGAGTAACAGTTTGACAGTTATTATTTTTACTAACTACTGTTTGTGTAAAGGATTCACCCCCTCCCCCCATTTTAAAAAAAGAATGTTTAGGAGGAAATAATTTAAGAAAAATTCTGCATTAATCTTTAAAAAACTTATTTGCATATGTTTTAAGCAACAATTTTTTATTTGAAACTGCCACTTATGCCTTATTCGAAGTAAATATTGTATTTTTAGTAATGATTATTTGATTAATTTTTTTCAGAATTTCTTTGTTTTTTTAATTACAGTTGCAATTACTGATGACAAATATATCTGTTTATAATAAAATTAATCATTTGACTGCACTGATATTCTGGATATTACTTTTTTTATGTAGTAAATTCCCCTCGTCTCTCTCTTTTTTTCTTCTAAATTCTAAAACTATTAATTAAAAAACTGTTGTTTAAAGAAGAGTAACTGCTTATCATTTTCTTATAAAATGTGGATTTTCTTTGATGGTACTAAAAATTATAAGGGGATATATGTATAAAAAGAATCAATTGATGGATATGGTCACACTCTGAATTTCTAATATGGTATTTTGATATTTAGCTACATTATGCAAACTTAATCTAACTGGAAATTAACTTTGAAATATGCAACATTTATTTATATTTTCTTTTGGGAAGAAAAGATTTTAAGTTAAACTAGCTCACATGAATTAATTTTGTTGATACTTACATCAAATGGGATACTGCATTTTCATTGGTATGCTAATTTTTACTGAAGGTTTCCCCATGTACAGTACACTGTTTTATTTAGTTTGCTGTCATTTAAAATGAAAAAAAAAAAATTAAAAATTAGTGTTATATTTTATATCATTTTATGGAATAGTACTTGCAAATATTCTTTCAATTTCAAAATCTGATGTTGGCTGGAGGGAAGAAATTCAGTTAATAAAAATTTATTTTGTACCATGCCATTTTTATATTCAAATTAAGTAGTATAAAAAATGGAACATTTAAATTTATTATCATTTAGTTTCTTCTAAGCCTGGTGTTAATGGTATGTAACTTCAGATATGAATGATTGACTTTTCTTCTATTTTTTTTTTTAAATGTGATACAACAAGATTCAAGTAATTACAGAATTTTTGATAACAGCTAAATTGTTAACTCAATTATCAAGCATATGCATTTATATTTATTATTTTCTTTCTCTAGATTTTCAGAACCTAAAGAATGGCTATTAAAGTAATATAATAAAAATAAAAACAATGGCATGCATATAATTATGAAGAATTTAAAGAGTATGCATGTAATATTATCTTCAGTCTCTAGGAAATGTGTTTGATCTCTGTGTTTTAATATATTAAGATTTTTTAAATAAATTTTCTGTTTCTGTGAATAAATCATTTTTCACAGTGAAAAGCTCTGTTAAATAGAAGGAATGAATGGATACTTTCTTTATATTGTAAAATTTTAATTTATTATAAATATCTTTGATAGATTTTTTAATGACATTTTTTAAAATCAGTAATTAGTTTTTCAGAATTAATATTATTTATGAATATATAGTTCTGCCTATTTTGCCTTTCTTTTTATTATAATAAAATTGAAATTGAAGCATTTAAATGCTAGCCTAGCCATTTATAAATATCTTGTTTAAAACTTGGCTTGAAAAAAAAATAGTTTTGATTTTACTCCGGTGGGAAGATTTTGTGGCTGTAAACAAATGTCTAGGTTAAAAAAAAAAAAAAAATGCATGCACACAAATATTCTTTTTTTTTTCTTTATTAAATTATATTGTTAGATAATTAAAGAAAATTTTGAAACAGTTGCTTCAGAAAAATGTACAGGTTGAACAGTGAACATAATATATGAAATGCTTATTACCTTCTGCAAGGTGTCTATAGGCAGATACAATTTTAGATATGTCTTTCATTCAGTCATATATAGTTTTCCATATTTAATGGCATACTAGTAATGATCTGATAAGGAAATTTTGTTGCAGTGTTTCCCATTCTTCTTTTACTGTATGAGCAAGGAATGGTTTATTTGGTCAAGGATATAGATGATATTAAGATATTGTCTCAAAGCAGCTCACACTTCTTATATTAACTTGAAATGCATGAATATGAACCGGCCACATGATACATTGTATATATTTAGCCCTGTTAATTTTGTATAGTGTTGAGCTATGTTTTGACACTATATCATCAATAATCAGAAAATTATTATTGATAATATACTTAAAAAGACAAACACAAGATAGAAGAACTTCACTAATTTTCTTTGGAATTATCATAGTTGCTGTTTCAAGTATATGCATTCTCCATGATGCCTGCTTGTATCATATGATACCATAAGTAATTTATATGTGCTTTCTTGAATTTTTTTCTGAATGAAAATAAGTATTAGCTTAATGCGATATTACTTACAGTCAACTATAACAAAAAAAAAAGACTAATTAAGCTTTTATTTAAGAAAAAAAACTATAATGATAAAGCAGATAAAACCATAGCTAATAGACACTGCAGTGATCTCTTGTAAGTAGGAAATGCAGTTCGATGCAGCCCAAGACTTCAGACTTTATATCCTTTTTTTTTTTTTCCCCATCTTGCTGCAGTTACTCAGTATTTTCTATGACTGCATAGTATTTATTTGTTATTTGACCATGTGCACTGCATAAATTCTGTTCTAATATAGCATTGTGCAAATTATGTATTGGGTCATCGATTGTGAGAACAACTTTTTAATTTTTTACTATCCCCACTTGGATCAGTGTTCCCAATTTAAAATACTGTTGTAGCTCTGAAGGTAGAACTGTTGATAGACTAGCTCTATTGGTGATGTTCCATTTTCTGGCAATATCTATTATTTCTTGCCCTCCCACTAGGTGTGTAGTTATTTATCTGCACTTAAACTAAATGATATCTATGTGGCATAACTTTATTTTTCCAAATACACTCTTCTGATCTGTTTGCCACAGTCAACTCTTTCTAGCTGCATATCCTGAAATGCCTACTAACTATTTTATACAGTGTTGTATGTCCCTTACATTTAAGAATTCAAGATTTTGAATCGCTACTTAAATTAATTTTGCATCATTTTTTCACATAAATTCCCATAGTATTTGCGATTTTTTTACTGATTTACAGCCAATGTTGATTGATGTCCATCCATTATTTTGAGTACTAATGCATTTCTGCAGTTTAGTGAAAAAGAGAATCAACAATGATTTTCTAATATTCTTTCGTATTAACCTAAGCAAATGCGATTTCTTTGAGAAAAATTTTATTTTTCTATTTGAATTTAATGTTTTCATTTCTTGTTCTGATAAATATTTTTAAAGTTATTTTTTATTATCATTGAATACATTATTTTTTTTATTGTCATTAATGATTTTTTTTCTAGATTGGCAGTTTTTAATCTTTTATATATAGATCATAATATTTTTTTTATTTGATATTGAAAATGTAATTCATTTTATAGGAATACATTTTTTTTATTCTTGCATTTATTAATGTTTTTCTTTTTAATATGCATAAAACAAAAGTAATTAATTAATATAAATCTTTAACATAAACCCTTGCAATTTCTGTAATTGTATTTTAACAGAATGAAGCTGTAGAACATCAATGGGGATCTGATTAATCGGATTATTAGTTCATCTGGATTTTTTTTTCTTAAGGGTTTTGGAAAAAAAAAATTATATTTTCTGACATTTTTTTTTCTTTTAATTGAATGGAGATTAAAATGGATTACTCTGATAATTTAGATAACAGCATTCATTTTTCATGATAGCATCATTATTATAATCACCATTAACTATATTAATCTTGTATACTGAAACATTATTTTTATCACTGAATTAATTGCATGTCCTTTTAAAAGCTAATTAATTACAAAATATAATCAGTATGTACTGATATTTGAGAGTTTCAGAAATATCTTTAAAACATTATGAAAGATGAACATGAAATACGGTTCCCTTCTGATTATAGAATAGAATAGTCAGAAATGCTAAATGTTCAAATTCAATTTTTTTTCATATAGTTAATAATTTGAAAATCAAGCATGTTTAAGGCATTATCTTTTAACCTTAATGCATTATTCTAGTTTTTATATTTTTTTTCTCAAAATTCTCAAGATTTTATTTGTGCACGCAGCTTAATTTTCACTATTAGATTCTATTGTATTTATGGAGCTTTGACTTCTTAATCAACTTTCATCAATTAGGACCAAATCGATATATTTTGTTAAATTCTGTTAAACATTTTTAATTATTATGTTAAAAGTATACTAGAAATATTATTTTTATTGATTCAATAATTCTATCTTATGAAGATATTTTTAACATTCAGCAGTTTTTACTCACTTGTATATGAAATACACAACGAGAACGTGTTGTAGTACCTCAAAGAATTCAGTTTCGAAATTTTGATTAACCATCACATTATAGAGTTCCTCGAAATTGGGAAACACATTTTTGGAATTATGTGTATCTTTAACTTGATAGCTAAAAAACGCTTTGAGCTAGATGGATGTAATTTGTGTTTGTGTTCTATATTATTTTTTTAGATTTCTATGGAATTTTGAAAGAAATCCTATCTGAATATAACACGTTTATTACAAAACGCTGAGACCTGTATGGATAAAATTTAGTTCACAATTTTAGCATCTGAAGTGTAGATCTTTATCAAATTTTGAATCACATGTATCTCAAAGGATTGACCGTATATCGGTCTTTATTTTCACTTCCATGTAAATGTGATAACTAAAAATATATGAAATTCAGTGATTTTAATTGCAGTTTTGTGTGAAATTTTAGTTATAAATAGCTAGGAAAAAAAAAAAACGGAATACAAAACACAAAATTAGTTTTCAAGTACTTTTATACCATCCACGTGCCAGCAATATTCCCCCCCCCCTAAAAAAGTTATCAAAGATTGCACGCTTTTTGACTTTTTCGCAACTATTTTTCCACCATAACATGCCATTAATAAAACACAAATAATTTGATTAGAGAGCATGTGCGAAACTTTCATGGTGACCACTCCTCTTGATTTATTTAAAATGAAAATATCTTACTTTTTAAAAAAAATAAAATCATAATGAATTTTTCTAATTTGACATAAGATGTTTCCATTTGATATCAAAGAATCAAAGAATTGAATATAAAAGAATAAACAAATTAACTGTATTTGATTTCATTTCAGTATTTAATAATTAAATGATCTAATTTTTAACAATGAGAGTTAGTGTTCAATTTTGCGTAAATTAAAAAAACGAACGAGCAAAAGAAACTGTAATATAACACTAAAAGGTATAATAATAAATTGTGCGGCGGCGGCGTTTTCAGATGTCTGCATTATGCGAAGTTCCAAAAATATCATTCCGAAAAAAAAAAAAAAAAAAGATTTCGTTTGCGGTATCGTAACATTAACTTCTGTTCCGAAGACATATAATATTTTGATAAGCCTTTACTCTTGTTATTTCGTAATCCGATCCCGTTTCAAAATTATGGGATCCATTCAAATTGTAGCTTCAAATCAGATATGCAACTATTGTAAGTTTAAGAAATCGGGCATGATAAAAATTTTATTAGAAAAAAAAGCTTTTTTTATTAAATGTAAAATGAGCCATAGAAAATTAAGATAATTATAAGGCAGATGTGAATTTATAAAGGCCAATTTGAAAATTATTGTTATTTAAAAAAAACGAGCATGATTTTTGTAGTTCCGGTTTTGCCATGTCACATGAGAGGAAACATTTAGCTAAAATTTTATATCTATATATGAAAAATTCAGCCTTGATGTGGGTAGGAGGGAAAGCTCTTAAAAATGTCTAAGTATTTTTGTATCTGCTTGAATTTGCAGGGTGGTTAAAACGGAGGTGGGGGGGGCAATTCTAAAATTGTTCTGCAATTTCCAAGACTTCTATACGGTCATCGAGGAAAAGTAATAAAAATAAAATTTTTAGGTTAAAACTTTTCAGAAGATAAAATATTAATTATTCCTATGGGAATAATTTAAAATTAATTAATCTTTAATTTCTGAAGGTATTGTCGATTTAATAATTTTATGTAATTGTAATGAATAATATAATTTACTTAAAAAAACGATTAAAATCTTAAATCTAATTCCCCTCCCAATCCGAATGAAAATAGACGCGAAGCGTTGCATGTTTTATGAAATAAGCATTAGATATATGTATTGTCAGCAATTGTATGCTCTTTTATTTTAGGAATAATATGTGTATATTATTTTGTTAATTAATACTAATATATTATTAACAACATAATATATCATTAAATAAGATATTATGTTAATAAATAATAAAATGTTTAGTTAGAAATTCATTGTATCAGGTACTCGATATTCATAATTATTACTAAGAGAAGGATCTATTCTGAAACGAATGTGACTATTAACCATTTGCATTCGAAAAAATAATTCGATGCATAATTATTCACTTAATATATATTTATTGCTCCGAGGAATAAATACATACAATCGTTTTAAATTCAGTTCTCCTGAACAATGAATCTACATATTTTTACCATTCTGTAAGTATTTTTAACAATTAAAATTTAAAAAAAAATTTCAAAATTATATGCTGTTTTGAATGGTGATTGTGAGAAGACATTAGAATGCAAAGAGTTAATAATAGAATAATTTATTTGTCTATTTTGGTGTTTACCATTTGTAATTGATAAAATATCATTTGCCATATTTTTTCATCTTTTTCGATATTTTACTTATTGATTTTGAATTTTTTTTGTTTAATATATAAATTATCGTATCCGTCAGTATTAGTCAGCATCCCAACTCCCAATCTTGTTAGCTATTGGAAACAATAGCTAACAACAGAAATGTTACCAATGTAATTTTTCGTGTCATGAAGCCGTAGTCAAAATTTTTGTTAGACCATAGAATTAGTTTCTTGAGATGATAAAGTAGGAAAATATGTTGTAAATGCTATCTTCTGCTTTCGATTTATCTCTTTCCTAGTGTAGTTACAGGCATGCACTAATTTGATTTTTACCCCGTTTTGTTTGGTTTTCAAATTGAACAACTTGCACAATGTCTTTTAGGAACCTTTGTATTTCTTAATCGGAAAAATATTTTCTTTTGAATAATTTGCAATATATATTCAATGCGTTCTATAACGTTCTTTTATTAGTTGTCTGTAACTATGGTTCTTTTTACATAAATTATCGAATAGATTGAATATGATAAGATTATATATGATATATAATTAATATATTCATTATATTTTTTTCATTTGATGAATAAGATTTAATGATTCATTTTACAAAAGTCATGCACAACTTCTTGTTAATATTACTTTCTTTTATTTACGAAATCTCAAAGTTCTTGGGATTATTTTTTCTTATTATTATTTAAAATCTATCATATTTACTTCACACAATATTAATATTTTGTTTCTAAAAAACCATGATCTAATCAGGGTTTACAAACTAATATGATCAAAATGTAACTCCTTTTTTGAAAATTATTCTTAATTTATTCTTATTTAATAATGAAAGTTTTAAATTGATCTCTCCATATGGAGGGGTTAAAGTTATTTAAGGCACTCATTTATTATTTACATAAAGTTTAAACAGTGTCTATGGATCATTGAGACGAGGTAAAATATATTTATTATTTGCTTCTCATTTGAAATTTTTCGTTATGACTTTTAATGACAAGTTTTTATCGATTTCTTTGGGTAAGCGGCCTCGATTGTTTCAATTCATAGTATGTCAGTTTAATTTTTTTTTAAAGAGAAGGTGGTAGTCATTAATGCATGTTATGACCCATTTCCTTTCCCTCTTAGCAATCCCAGTTTCCCGCATCCAGCACCACACAACAGAATCATCATCAGCCACCCAAGTTCCATCACCACCATCCATTCGAGGACAACAACCAGGATCAGAAATTGCCTCCTTTCTATATGATTTAAAAGATGGATTGGCGGACACAATAGTAGTAGTCGAAATTCCAAACTCGTAGGACCAAGGACTTCTACCCCCACAGAACCAATTTGGCGTGTCAATATACGAAAGCTGAATAAGAAACGATTTGTGTTTTATGTGACTGGAAAAATAAATGCTTATGTATCATTCCAAAATCTTATTAATTGCCTATCTGAACTCTGCTGATGATCTGCTTGCTTTTTTTTGCCAAAAAAGAAAAAAAATCTTGCCAAATGTGGAAGCGACGGGACACGTCATTCCACGTTCCATCAAGTGCTGTCTGATCCTTTAGGCCCTAGAAGGCTCAAGAGAAGCGGGAGAACAGATCGAAACTTGTAGACACTTCTTATTTTGGCCGCGGACTAGCGTCACTGCAACTTAATTTCCAATTATGGTCGTAAAGATATCACATGACTCAGGTTGGACGAACGTGAATGGCTCTCCTGCGATTGTTCGACTCCTCCTTCAAAAAAAGTTGTAAAATTGAGAAAGCGGAGCTGGTTTTCCGTCATCAATTGCTTTCGTACCTCTCCTTCTTTTCGCCTCCTCTTTATGCTTTTATTATTATTTTTTCTCTCTTTGCTTTGTTTTTTAATTCCTGCTGGCAGGAAAGATAATTAATCAAACTTAGTTTTGCCACTGTGTTAAGTGTTTTTATGCTTATCTGAGGTCGGTGATCAGTGCTGTCTAAATAATGCCACCTTCTCTTTATCTTTGTAATTTTATTATTATTAACCGGTAAAGTAGCGAATTTATTCCTTTCGCTACGTAAAAACTAAGTTTGCTTTGCTTATAAAAACTTTTAACGATCATTGCTCTAAGGCATATACATTTTACAAACTTCTTTTCTTATAAAACTTAGCAGGTCTTTACTGTTATTCATTTTCATAACGTTTTGAAAATGTGGAACTTATTGTGCAATTTTTATCTTGTTGCTCGTTATCTAAAAGTAGAATGTAATATTGTCTACAGAGTTATTTATGTATTTCTATCATAAAATGGTAACAATTTATTTAAATGTTACAGTCAGGAATGATTATTCTTATGTATCCTATTTCTAATTGTATATGGCGTTGATTTGTATAGTTTGTTACTAAATAATTTAGAATATTATAATGTTAGATTTGTACTTCTGGATTTTTCTTTGTTAAACTCGTATCTTCTGAGATTTAAAATTGTTGCGTTTTGTCCCCGAATTTTATATTGAAACGATGTGTCAGCATTTTTCTAGTCGTTGCTTCCAATTTGTTTCAATAATTTTTCCCTGTTTATATATGACCGTATCTGAAGATGAGTAGAAATGTACATTCTAAATATTTAAAAAGATGTATAACAACATTTCTCTTATTTGTTGTTTTTGCATTATGATGGTTTTAGGTATACCATAAATCGTTTTGACTGGCAGCTATTGAGTAAATAAAAAAAAGTGATGAAATCGTAAGATAACATTTTTATTGATTGATGAAATCGTTACACTGTAAAGTACTTTTTTAAAAAAAAAAAAAAAAAAAAAAAAATCGAAATATCTATTCACTCCCCCCCCCCAAAGTAAAAGTTAACATTTATCCAAATATGCCATTTAAATAATAACTTAAGGGAAAAAACTGCTCATTCACTGAAATTATAAAGTTATCATAATAATATTTATTAAATTATCATAATAATATCATGTTTTTATTGTGAGGTTTTTATTTTAATTTAAAGCAGTATTGGAAATAATATGAAATGCATTAATGAAAATTGTTACAACTGAGTGTTTACAATAAGTGTTACCAATGTCATCAATTCTTTGGTCCATGCAAAATTTTTTTGAAATTTACTTTACATAGAAGTAAAGAAAAAAGAGGTATACGAAGGTAACAAATATTAAATTGAATTATTATAAAATGTAGAATTGTAATTTTAACTATTGTTAATATGAAAATAGGGTTTTCTCCTGGTTCCTTTTTTAAAATTTTTCTTATACTGAATAATGTAATTCACTTTTTATAAAATTTTGTGTTTTTGGTAGAAGAAGAAAAATATTAACTGCTCGACATTTTTTTTATTATAATTAATAATTAACAATGATATCTGTTTTCCATGCCTCCCATTCTTTTGATTAAAAAATAATCAAGAGGTTATATATATATATATATAATGTTACAAAACTTAGAAAGTATTTTCTGTTTTAAATTTTTTTGTATTAAAATTATTTTATGAAATCCTTATGAGCCTTTCAAATTATATCTTCTCTTTGAATTAAGATATTAAACCTTGCACTGAACAGTCTCAGTGCATCCTTTTGATTTTTTTGGATATTAGTACATATAAAAAATATCAATAGAATTATAAGAATTGTTTAGTTTAAATTTTTTTATAAAATAATTTAATTTTATACTTATTGTTTAGCATTTGAAGTACTAAAATGAGAACTTATAATAAGCAAAAAGTAATGCATTAAATTATTTTCTGAGTGCAAAGGTTAATATTTATAGGAAGTGCCATTAGATTTAGTGCCATTTTGTAAAATTATATTTAATATATTGTTATTTTCATAAGTGCCAATTATCATAGCCTTAACATTCCAAGTGCCAAGACATCAATTTTTGCTAGAAAAACAATCATGAACATTCTTTTTGCCTCCATTGTTTTGAATGGATGCTGCCAAGAGAAATTATGTTAAACAAGTAATCAAAAAGTGCATTTATTTAAATACTAAAATGAAAAATATTTTTAAAAATATTTACTTACTCTTGTTAGATGATTGTATGTAACCATAACATTGTTTAATTTTAAATGTTTAAAAGTTTTCTTTGTTAAAAAAAAAAATATTCCTAGTCCTTATATAAACATAACTTTCTGTTATTAACAATTTGTTTTTTTTCCTCAAAAATTTTAACAAACTTTAACGAACAATAGCTGTAATACCCTTTATTAGTTATAAAAATAATATTGTAACCTTGATTGTATATGCTTAAAAGATTATAGAGTGATGTAACTGCAGATTGTGTATAAACAATACTGTAAATTTTGAAAAGCGTTTAAATAGATTTATATGTGCTTGTTTTATAATGCAATCTTTTGTAAAATTATTTTATTTGTTAATGTAAAATTATTTTTTATAATAACAGCATGATGCTAAAAAGAAGAATTTGTAAATTGAAATATTTTGATAAAATTCATCTTTCTGGTTCCCAAAGCATATTGCAGTTTTGAAGTTTGTTTCTTTTAGAAATTTTAATCTTTTAGTTATAAGAAAATCTTATTTTTACTAAAAGTTTTTTCTTTTGTTAATTTTTCTATTCTAGCATTTTTTTATGTATTAAATATTCTTTAACTCGCTTTTAGAAAATTAATTGTAAAAAATTTAAAATGGCATGTAAATCAAGGTTGCAAAATCACTCTCATAAAATGCTTCTTTTAGTATCTCAAGAGACTCGATACGCACAATACATACATATTAAAACAGTACTTGTACTTTTTTTTAAGAACCTGATCTATGTAGTGTGTGTTGAGCACAATTAATTGTTTGGGCATTCTTCAACTCGAAAATGGCGAGAACACGGCTGGTTTCCGGTTCTCTTGGCGATGATGTTTGTACAAATTGATATTCACATCGAGGGCGATTTTGTTTTGCTGTTGAAGTGCCTTGCATTGTTCACAACGTTGATGATTGAATCAATAATAAAATGAATTAATTTGTGTTGTGTGTTCTTTTATTCCAGACTTTTGTTTGTATGATTCATAAAACGTTTTTTTATATATAGCAAATAAATAATAGTCTAATGCTTTTCATTAATCATAATTATCAATTGTAAGTATTTTATGCTGGTTTTTACAGTTTTGAACGAATTATTCAGTAGTATATACTTATGTTTCGGATGAATATATGTTCGAAAGTTTAAATTAGTTCTGGATAAATTGATCTTAAGGTTTGATTCTGCCGGAAAAAAATTTGCCAAAGTTAGCTCATATTATGCTATTAAATATAGGGATTTCACCAACCTTTTTGCCATAATAATTTTTAATTTTTTTAGCTTCCCAGATGAATTATATTTCTTAATATTCCACAAACTCATTTCCTTTGTTTTAAATATCTTCATATCCTATATAACGGCATTAGCATTTAATTTAAGACATTTTTGTAGAACATCAGAAGTTAATTTCTATTTGCCAATCGGCCTGACCATAGTGGGAGCAAATAATCTTTGAATAAATCCTTCTCTTGCAATGCCAAGTTTGACTTGTGTACCATATAAAATTTCTTATGTTGAAAGTTGCGAAAGTCATTAGTAGCAACTATGAATTTAAAAAACAAAATTTGTGTTAACATTCAGAAACATCATGAGCGTCTATGAGATTGTCATATAAATTGAATTACAAATAAATATCCAATATTGAATGCGCCATTGGTTTAGGAGCTCAAAGAAAATAGCATTTTAGAAACACGAATAACAAATTTCTTTTAAAAGTAGGTATATTTTACTATAAATCAAAATTTCAATCTTGAGATCATATTTTGTTCGAATAATCTTTTTTATTCACGACAAAAATGACTTTTCCATTTTTTTAGCAACTTTAGAGAATAAATTTATAAACTATTCGGATACATTTGTTTTATTTGATTATTTACACATTTCAAATACATGCATTCACAAAATAATTCACCATCTGTTTACCGATTTCATTTTTTTTTCAATATGAATTCGGTAAGTAACTTTGCATGTATGTTTACTCTAGTTATTTTAAATTGTGACTTATTGAATTGGCGGATACGTATTACGTATACAATACTAATATAGTATTGTATACGTAATATAGAGTTCAATACGTATTATAGAGTTGTCAATCTTCTGTTCACCTAAGCAGATCATAAGAATCCTGTCCGTGATTAGTGACTCATGTGCCAATATTCAGAGAAGGACGAAGATAAAATCCAGGTCAAATCCATTTCATTTCTTTCTGCCCACACATCAATTTCCGGTTGTGCAATGGTTGCTTTCGTTTCTTTCGAAACTGTCCCAAAATTTTTTCCTGTCCAATTTGCTGATTAAAAAGAATTAGACTTCCGACAGCGAACCAACAAATGTCTATTTGAAAGCAATGGAGTGAATAGAAGTGCACATACAAACATATTAAGATAAATCATAAAAAGGTAATTTTTATTTTAAGTGAAAGGGCCTACTGCAATCAAGAATGACTCAAATGCTTTTTACATGTCATTAAAATGAAATTGAAATCGTGCAAATATGGATAATATTAAAAAAAAAATGCGACTGGATTTCGCGAAATATTGTGAGAACCAAAAATACATCACACAAGAGCAATTTCTTTAATGTAAAGTGAATTTTTAACTGCTTATTCTAAAGACAATTAGTATTGTATCCTTTTTCTATCTTTCATTTAATATTTTGTTAGAACATTGGGCTATCCTGTATTACCCCATTTAGTACGAATACAATATTTATAGCTAATCCTTGAGTAAAAAATACTTAACGTCTGCATGACCATTTCAATTGACCTCAACTGAAATAATAAATGAGCACTATTTCAAATTAAAATTGAACTCGTGACACAGCCAACAAATGATTCAATTTCACTGATTTTTCTTTGAAATATATGATCGCCCGATTTATTCAGTTATGGCTAATTTAATATAAAATACCCATTTAATATATCTATGCTGGCAGAAATTAATTCCACCTGTCTTTCATCGGTCGAATCTTCATGAATGTTTAGGACTGTCACGAATTTGACCAATACTCTCTCCCCTACCCCCTTTAGATCGAGTATTAAAGCAATATATTTTTTTAAACATCAAGTTTAAACATTTTTTTTTGTGCTTAATTTGCTCGTTTAAATTCAGTTCAGTTGCCTTTACCCCATCTTGTTAGTAAGCTACTTTAAAAGTGTATTATTACTCGATAGATAATTAAATTTCACCTCCTAATTAGATGATACATTCTATTTGGAAAAATTATTATTTCATTCTATATAGGAGTACCTGTCGAGGAGTACATGTAGCAGATACCTGTCGAGATATTTAAACTTGTCCTGGTGGCTTTTGTTTTTTAAATTGTTATGAATTTAAATATAAAAAAATTATAAATTGATAAGGTGGAGTGGTTGATGTAGGTAAATGCATATATTGCATATTTAAAAAGATTCTCTAATCTAATATATATATATATATATAATATAATATTTTCTCGATTTTTAAATTAAAATGCTTTATAAAATTTCTAAATTTTTTTCAGCTTGAAACACTTGTTGGATTTTACAGTCATTTACAAGTGATAAATTCTAGATTTAATCATGTATTTTCTCTGCAATCTGTTTCATCATCCATAAAAATCGCTTGGTGTTCTTTTTTGATTTATAACATTCGTGGTGCGCTATACTGCCTTCTTGTGTCAAGTTCAAAGTAATTCTATTGTAGTGATATTTTAAAATCAGTTGATACCCGTGGGAAATGTGTACACACGAATTATTCGAGGTACATTGTCAAGAGACAAGTTGAAAATGTTCACACACACACATAAAAAAAATCATTAATTATTCGATAATTAATGGATTTTAAGATAATGAAAAATGTGTTTCGATAATTTGAAATTTTTGAGCCTCCAAATTGCCAGAGAAAAACTTCTTTAACCGATGTACTTCAAATAACTTTTATCATCTATCGTACTTTTTTGCCGTTGTATTGAAATGGCGCGTCAACACCTCATACTTAAAATTTGCATTTAAGTGGCAATTAATTGAAAAGGCAAAAACCACTTAGAAACGTTTAAGTTACTTTCATATCTTTTCTGTTTTTATATGGATTGAAATAACAATAAATGCCCAAAATAATACGTCACTTAATTAGGAGTTTAAATAAATTCTCAATTCAAGTTATTAATAAAATAATACCAACAACGTCGTTGTGATCTCTATTTTTTTCTTTGTCTTATTAGCAACTTTTAATGTTCTACTTAGTCAAAATGTTAATTACTAATTATATTTTGGAAAGTTCTAGAATATTAAGTCTCGAAGTAGTGTATCATCATTATTAATTTTTGTTATTTTGAAGCTAGGACTATTTATATCATGTTAAGGGCAATTTGGGAAATTTTCTTTCTTCTTCCCCCCCCCCCCCATTTTTAAAGGTGTCTAGCGAAACTACACCGATTTTCGGAAAAGCACGATTTTTAAGCAATGAGATTATTAAAAGTGCACATGAGAGGGTTTGCTTACTATGATATGCTGCTCATGATTTGAATTGAACCCTTTAATAGTGAAATGGATTTTAAAGATTTCAAAATCTTAATTATTTGACTTTATTTCGATATTTCTTCTTCATCAGTTGATTAACTTCATTTGTGCACTAAAACTTATTTCAATGACAAAACTAATTTTAATTTTTAGTTTTCAATGAATTCTCCGGAATGAAATTCTTATTTAAAATCATGTATATTTAAATTATTTTTATTCTTAAACTTTCATGAAACTTAGAATCACTGACACAAGATAAATGCAAAGCAATATTAGATTACCTGCAAATTTATTTTATTCTCCGCTATCTTATTTTATATAAAAAAAACCCCGATGCAAATATAATGTTTAGAATCTATATTTATGCCAAAGAGAAATCGCACAAAATCATTGTTGTCTACCTTAATATAAAACCTGCGGGAGAGGTTTCATCGAAATTTTTTCGCGTACTCTAATAAATGTATTAACCGTATCTATTGGCGTACAATAGTTGCGAAAGATCGTATTAAAATACAATCATCGACGATTAAACGACGTATTAACACTAAAATATCAGAACACCGAATATGAATCTCCCCCTCTTTTTTTCCCTCAATCGATTAAGGCCAAAAGTTGGCACAGTGGTGGTCAGAAAATCGCATACCAAATTTCATATGTTTGAGTTATTGCGTTTTTGAATTGCCGTATTTACGTGCATGTGAAAGTACCGAACGACAGTTGATCAACCCCTTGACGGTTTTCGTTCCAAATTTTGATAGATAGTTATATTTAAGATGCGAAATATGTATCAAATTTTATCCATCTTCGTTTGTAATTATCGTGTTTATTTCTGAAAACCGGACCTACAGACTTTCTGTGAATAGATTACGTCCAAAATTTAATTGAAATCTACAAATATGAAGCAGATGCCACATATCCAGTTTCATACGCCTTGCTCAAAACATTTTTGAGTTTTCGTGAGTACAGATAGATTGAACATTTTTCGAACTCGGAGGTGCGAAGCGTGCATGTTCGCAAGACCTTGAATTCGAATTTTTTTGACGTTTATAATATTTTCTATTTGTATATTTCATATATGAGAAAGTAAAAAAGCCCTTCGATTTCCTCCAAAGGTGCACCTAGTAAGCGAATTTAATGTATATTGAATTTGAGTATATATTAAACGTCGGAGAGCGATGCCGCTTAGTTTTTAGATGGTTGCATAAACTTTTGTTATTTGCCCACATTCAGAATGGCCTGCCTGTTGCTCATACAAATATAATATGTGTTATTTAAAATTCAAGTTGCTTGCTTAGAAGGAACCATTATCATAGCTATATTTTTAGAAGGCAAAAAGAGCTTATTTTTCATATGTAAGTACTGAAATGTAATTAAAAAAAACTGTACTTCTGAAAATATATTTTAGGAGATTGCATAGCATATATAGTATTTTTTTAAAAAGAAATAAGTAGTAATTTATAGTTGTAGTGTTATTCAGTGATGTTCTTTTAGCTATGGTATTGTGAGTTTTTGAAAACTTCAGTATTGGGAAAATAGATGACACGATGATGAGTTTTAGACATGTGTTTGCAGTTTAAATAATGGTTTGAAATTGGATTTTCAATATTTGTTAATACAATTCTAACCAAAAGGTTTTTGAAATATTGAAGACTTTCTATGATTTAATACCCTTCCCTCCATCATATTTATATTCCCTGTATAGATAAATATTTTTTTAAAAGAATCCTTTTTTTTTGTTGTTATTATCGATAGGTATTTGAAATTTATGTAGTAGTCTTGAATTTTAACTTCCCTCTTTTTAAGGATTCTGTTCGACTGCGTTGGAAAATCGATTCCTGGCGATAATAACAAATATCAAATATTTTTTTATTCATTATTCACAATTCTTGAACAATTTTCTTTATTAAACGTTTAAATTTTGATTTTTGTAGTGATACTTTTGGGAATTTTATTGATTGTTACGTTTGCTTTATTTACGCTTTAATACTATTTATATTTTATATGCCATTTTCTCAGATTCTAAACTTTGGTAAAAATCTAATGATAAATTTCATAAATTAAAATCTATTATATAGATTTTTTGATAAAATTGACGTAATATTTTCTAAGCTCTGTACCTCCTGATTTACTGAATAAGCTCCATAAAGGAGAGAAAAAAAATATAGATCTCCAGTATTTAACGATTGATTTGAAATATAGCTGATTTCTTAACTGAGGGACCAGATAAATATATTTCTTAAGCTATCTGCAGGATTTTGAACAAACCATTCAATAAACTTCTAAATTGGGAAGTTTTTCTTTCTTTTCTTTCTTTAAATAAAGATAAGAATATTTAATAAGAATAAGAAAAAAGAATATTTTTTAAAAATAAAATTAAAAAGATATTCCAATTTTCGAAACACGTTTGGCTTTTAATTGTCATATATTTTTCATTAAAATTCCCATATTATCTTGTATTATAATGTTTTCTCCAACGAACAGCAATTCAAAAATAAAATCGCATGAGAGCAGATGAAAAAACATGGCTGTTTACTTCTCGCTCCTGTTTATTTACGCATTGCTCCACTATTTTGCACCTTGTTTTCATCGCGCATAAATCTGCATCTCATAAAATTCACCATAATTAATTATGTAACCCAAATGATTACATCACTCATTAATTGGTCGCTCTACAAACTTGGAAAACTTAAATTTTATTCGACTTTTAGCGCATTCGGCTTTGCTTGGTTATTGCGGAAGTGTACATCTATCGGGGTCGATTGCCTTTCATTCCAACCACACCATAAATGGTAAAGGGGTCAACCTTCGAGGGAAACAAGATTTAGTCAAGTCGGTCCGAGCAGTAGGTAATTTTTCTCATTTTTTTTCCCCCTTCCTTTTTGCTCGGGATAGCTGACATGAGTACCAAAGGAGCCTTTCCTCTTTGCTCTCTTTTTACTTTGGGTGCGTTTTATTCTTTGGCCACTCCTTTAGAAAATATAGCGTAATGACTTTTCAGCATGGGTCTCTTCCTCGGGGCACTCGATTTGGTCCGCCGGTTTGTTACTCTTCGTTTTTATACCTGGGCAGGTGCTTGGAGGCTAATTATTTCACGGCAGAAAGTAAAGGGACTCTGATGGAACGCTATATTTATCTTGCTTAATATATTTATGATGGAGTGTTTTGGCTCGTCAATTGAATAATTTAAACGTGACTTGTATTTGCTGGTACTTATATCTTTGCTCCGGTTCGGAGCTGTGCTCTTAATTGATTAATTATATAGTTTTGAATTGGATCGATGAAATTAGCAATGAGGTGGATTAGTTTACTTAGATAATTAAATGTTTACTTTTTAGCGATAAGTTTGGGCAGTTCGTTTATAAAATTATGTGCGTTAAGTGGCATGTCTGTTTAGCATGCTGATGAATTTGCATTTATTGACTTCAGGAAAAAAATGGCAGGATCGGTCTCCAGCCTATTAAGGAAATTTACTAAATACGTTTTTCAAATGAAAGGGAATAATTCTTGCCGTGTAAAAAAGCAATGAAATCTTTTTATCCCCAAGCTGATCGCGGCATAGCTATTTCTCAATTTTGGCAGATTTCGCTAGCTACAGTACCAAGTAAAGCCATCAATAAAAAGCAAACTAAATTTCACCTTATAATCTGTTCTAATGAGACGATTCTGAATAACCTTTCATGCTTTAATTCGTTAGATTGTTTAATTAGGGGTGGCTAAACATTAAAAAATTATATAATAGTTAAGGAGTTCAACGATTTTATTACAAATTTAGACTTCTTTTGATAAGGTTTCTTATTTCATTGTTTCTATGAATGGTTACTTCACTTAGAGTAAATATTTTCCAATTTCACACTTTTTAAAGATTTTTTTAAAAATAAAATATTGAAATAGGCAAAAAACAGCTTTAACCAGCCGGAGTAGTTTCCCCAAGACTTTCTCGCATACTCTCCAATAAACTTGTCATGCCAGAGAATGCCTTACATGGCATTGGCGTACAATAGTTATGAAGTATTAAGTTTTGGCGTGAATTTAGCATTTTTACTGAATTTATCGTGTTATCTTTCGCCAGTTATTTGGCGGTTAACCACTCGCATGCGTTAATAATATCTAAAAACGGAATTTTTGTTTTAGACAAGTTTTTCTCAACCGATTGAAATAAAAATTTGTCATAAAACTGCACTTGTAGTCACAAAATCTCGTATCCAATTTTATATATCTAAGTCATTGCATTTTCGAACTATCGCGTTTAAGTATTTCTGAAAGTACAGACCGACAGACATCCAGCCCGTAGTTGGATTTTGCTCAAAATTTGAAAGATGTCGACACTATAGATGTTAAATCTGTGTACAGAATTTTATTTATCTAGTAGTCTTCGTTGTAATTATCGTGTTAACTTGTACTCGAATAGTCGGATTTCCTCTGAACAGAGTGTACACAAAATTTTATAGGAACCCTCAGATTTGGTATAAAGACTGTGTACCAAATTTCAAAGCGTTTTTGAGTTATCTTTCTCAGAGAGTTTTTTTTGAAGATTTTTTTTTCTCTCAGCATTTTCTAAAAATGTGTTTTTGAACTCGGGGAGATCTAGAATGTAGAGATTCGTTAAAATCTCGAATTTTTTTGACCATTATCATACTTTCTCAAAATTATGTATACGTGATAGTAAAAATTAGCTTTACTTAAGACATTTAATCTGGATTAATTAAATAGCTATTTTAGTTTGAAATTCTTTTTATTTATAATTTTTTTTTATTTAATTTAGTTATATTAACGCCCCGTTTTAAAGCAACACTAGGGCTCTTTTGGGACGAACCTCGTAATTCTGAACCGCGGTCAGATGCCGTGGACGGCACCTGAACTGGCACAACTGGCACCCTCCCCCTTTCCGCACTATACCACACCACACTAGCGGGAGGGCGTTTGGCCCGAACGAATTTAACGTGCACCAGACCCAAATAATATGTGGCAAAAACTTCATGAAACCTTGGTCTAAATCAACTAGTTACACATGTTGAAATGCTTTAACTGTTTCACCGGGAAGATGATTAAGTACAGTATAATTTATTCATCTAATTTTGTCATTTCCCGTGGCTAAAGTTTTCGTGTACTTCAGCAAACTGACGCAATAGCAGGCAGGAAATATTTTTTAGCTGACTTTTTTTTTTTGGAGGAGGATAGTAAAGTTATTTATATTTAAGAAATGTTTCGTCCTTTTCAATTAAATAATGTAGTAGAATAATCAGATTATTAAAACCCTTTTGTGTTTAATAATACATATGTCCTGTTAGCATTTCAAAACATTTATAAGCTAAAGCGATTAAGAGACGAAAGAGTTACTAAGCAATATTCATTTAAAAAGTCTCGAATAATTGGAATGGGAAGAAAAGAAAAGGTAAATAAATCTTGACAAACTCTTATTATTAAAAACCTTAAAACGTACATAACCATTATTTTTTACTAGTGCATGAATCGCATTTATTTTTCCTTGTCTGTTTAGAAGCAAAATGGCACGAACAAGGCTGAACACAGCCATGGATTGGCCGGTTTTTGCCCACGCGTTCGCACGCGGAACTGCTGTTGCCGGTGTTTCCCAACTGGTGCAATTACAACAAAAAGATAAAAAGAAAGAAGACACCTTTCTATCTTTAAAGATGGGTTGGAACGTTCTAGGATTATTTAAGAATTTTTTCCCCCCTCTTCGTTGAAATCTAACGAACAGTCCATTATGGAAGAATCTGATAGCTATACTTTTGGGAAAGAAGTTTATTAAACGGTTAACTTTTTCCCCTTTAAATTTAACATCTCTGTAAAACACCGTTCTAATCAAAGAATTTTTTTTTGAACGGTTCAGTTGCTATCCAAGACATATAAAATTGCATAAACATCGTATTGGTATTGACTTAAAGTATATAAATTAATTTACCTTAGTTTGACCCGAATATTGTGAAATAACATTGAATATATTTTTCTTGGGCGGGGTGAGGGAATGTAAGTAATATATGGTTTATTTTGTTCTAATGTGATTAAATTAAAATCTGGAAATGGTAGGAAAAGAAGGGAAAAATGTCCTATAAACAAAGCCAGCAGATTTTTAAAAAGATATGTCTTTGTTTTTGCTTTATTTAATTTAGAGATATTTTCCTGCTTTTCAGAATCTTATTCACGAAATCGAAATTTGTGCCATTATCTTGTAGAAACTGCCACCAGGAGGATTAAATAATATTTTATATTTTAAAATTTCTAATGAAACGAAAAATGAGTTCAAAATAAGTCTTTAATGTACAAAAAACATTTAGAGTATTTTTATTTGAGTAAAAATGTATAAAGTAATCTGATCCTATTTAATATATTGATTGGCATTTTATATACATGTCTAATGACAATGGATTTTAACTTGTATTGAGAAAATTCCATGATCTATCTCATTAATCACTATAGGAAAATTAAGTAAAAAACGATTAATCATTTTTGTGGTAATGTTTGAGAATTTAGAGATTAATCCCCCCTTTTTTTCCTGGTATATCTATCTATCTATCTGTGTTTCATGATCTGTAAAATTTAATTTGCTGGTTTAAAAAAAAAATTGGTTGTTTTCGAGAGATGAAGCTTTTGGAAAGAATTCAACCGAGGAGAGTTGCTTCTTCCCATTGAATGAAAAGCCATGATCTTCCTAAAAGAAACCGTACCCGCTCTAAAAGGAGAAAGTGACGCAGCCCCATCTTGGTTCAGCAAGTTCGTTCCAAAACACAACACACACCGAAATAAAATAGCCGCCAGTTTCTCGTTTTAACTTTTCGCGACGCGCGACACAGCCCTCCCTGACTTGGAAACTCTTGCCAAAAAACAAGCGAGAAATGCTGGCGTGCGCAGAAAACGAAAATTCTATTTCTGGATATTGGCCATATTGGTGGAGAGACCACGCCTCGTGCCCAATTTAGGAACGGCATGTGGGCCCGCTTGCCAAATACTTGCCCGCTTTCTGCTTGTCAACACGCGGCAAGAGCGAATAACTGCGACATCTTAAATGCATCCTACCCTAAGCACCTCTCTTTTAATTCGCTTTATTATACCAAACAAACAAGATTTGGTAAGACTGCAGGTATTTTAGAGCAAATGCTTACAAAAAGTGTTCTTCTAGATGGTCTTAACAGCTAGGATAATTCAGTTAAGGTCACCATTTTTTATTGAGTTGATTAGGATTATTTGCAGTTTGCAAGGACCTTCATGTGCCATCTACATGTGTGGGGAAACTTTATTTTTTGGGACAAACTATGTCGTTTGAGTAACGAAATACCGCGATGAGTACCATATAAAATTTTTGATTAAGGCGATTTATTTTGTAATTTGAATAAAAGAGGAAAAATAGTTAGCGAGCTTAATATAGTTGAATAACGAATTAAAAATGAATATATATATTAATTATTATATATATATTTATAATATATATATAATTAATATTAATTAATATAGCGAAATTGCGCTCCTTATGTTTAGTTATATTAATTAAATTAAAGGTCTTTTAAAGTTTTTTAATGTAACTGCTATTGTTCATGTTTTTCTTCTGAATGTTGTGCAATTGTTTAACAAATATTTTAGAGAAAGTCTCGGATATATGGTGAATATAGCATATTATAGCTAATTATGGTCCGATCAATAAAATTTAAAGAAGTTTTATAATCATCTATATTGACTTAAACTGCGATGATCTTATGCCATTTTAAAAGCATTAAATTATGTGATGTTTCTGGTATTGAATTGATTGTATTTGGTATTCTTCCTTGATCATATGCTAAATGGATCGCACCCTAGTCTCTGAAGCTTTTCGTTATGAATCTGGGGTATATTTTTGAAATTTTTTTATCGCGATCCTTTCACTAGTTTCATAATTGCTAAATGATGAGATACTGTTTATTCTTCAATGAAAAGGTGGACTTTGCATTGGAAATCTCCACTAATGAACAGAATCTTCAAAAGACGAAGGAGAACTTTTGATTGTATATTTATGAGTAATACTTACGACCGATATCTATATCTATACTTATAATAAAGCTCAATGTGTGTGTGTGTGTGTGTGTGTGTTGGCGCTCTACAGGCCAGACCATTCAACTTACAGCTACCAAATTTGGCACGTGTATACCTTGGAGGCAGGGAATGTGCTCTTGGGGGTTATTTTTTCGAATTTTTAATTAGAATTTTATTTATTTAAAAAATTAAGCGAAATTTTGACGTGTTTCTGCTATAACTTCCGAAAATATTACCGCACAAAAAAGATTTTTACATGAAGATAAAGATCAAAAATTTATCTTTTAAATAATACCAATGTTTAAATTAAATTTCTATTTTTAATGAATTTTTAAATAAATATTTTAACTATATTTTTCAACTAGTTTTTTCGTACAAAATAAAAATAAAATTTAAGCTGCACGAGCACGTTTCGCATTCATGGGAAAAAATTAGCTTTTTCAAAGTGTTGCATTGATTAAAGCTCCAATTAAAAATAAATTAAATCTTTTGGGAAATGAAATCTGCAAAAATATAATTTTCGGCTCGTGTCTGTAAGAAATGAAACAATTATGAAATATTATTTTTTCTAAAAAATAAATGAAAAATATTTTGTAGTTTACATAAGACTTAAATACCGAGCGATTCTGTTTGCAATACTCACATTCAATAATAATAATAATTAATAAATAACAATAATGATGATAAATAAAATAAAACGCTTGGTTTTATTAAAAAATATCTTAATATTAATTGCAATTTCATCATTTCCACTTTAAATTAAAGTTGAAGTTTTACCGGAAATGACAACAAATTAGCAAAATATATATAGTAAATTGAGCGAAACGATCTAAACAACAGTACAAGTTTGGTATGACTATCAAAATTTGAAGATTAAAAATGTTTTGTTTGAGAATCTATTAAGAGACCAGTTACTTAAAATATTTAATTGAAAATTTTTGCGAGCGGTAATACTGGCGAACCGGCTGGTCGCCAAAGGCGACTAGTTTTTAATATGAGAGAGCTCTACTTTTTTATTACTTGAATTATGTCACTTTACTCTTCGTGTGAGGGTTTAGTTCATTATTTTTGTGGTTTAAATTTCGCAACGGTGATTTTTTTTTCATTTCTCATCGTTTTGCTAGAATTTGGATCGATAATTTAGCCACGATTATAAAAGTATAATAGAAATTAAATATAGCTAGATTTTTACAATTTTTGAAATGTCTGAAGGATGTTGGAATTTTTTTTGCAGGCAATATCTGGTAGTACTGGATAAATGTTTATATTTTTTCTCATATAGGAATCGTAATAAAGAGAAATTATTTTAATCGTCTAAAAGTTTTGCGTTTAAATTTCAATAAATCTACATGTTTTAGATCTCATTTAGTCTCTAAACAACTATTTTTCAATTATATCATCCTCTGCATATAATAATGCAAAAAAAAAAAAAAAAAAACCCTAGAAGTATGAATATGGTCTTTATACGAAGATTGCAGATTTTTAACAAATTTTTGACGAAATCTTTTGACGAAAAATCTGTCGAAACGTATGTATGTACGCATTAAAACTAAAAAACACAACGAGCTAGATATGTGATATTTGACATATAGTTTTATTAATGAAATTGTACCGATAATTCGTCGATTGGTTGACTCTCTGTCTGCCTGTCTGTCTATTCGTTCTTATGAGAACATGATCATTTCAAAACCCATTCCATATTTATAAATCTTATTGCATGATATTTGTATCAAAATCGTAGATTCTCTATTTTTGAATTTAATCCACCAAGGCTTGACTCTCCTCCCTCCCCCTCTCTCTTTCTGTGTGTGAACATGAAGATTCCAAGACTAACTTTCTGATTGGAGGTAAAGGAAAGTTAGTATGTGGTTTTGACGTCAAAATTATAAATTTATATCAAATTTTTGAATAAATTGTGCTAAGGGAAAATATTCAAAATTTATGTTCAATTCTTCATTATATTTTGGAACTTCATAAATAAATATTAAATAAATATTTTTCCCTCTAAGATATTTTTCTTTTTAAGTTTCTTAGTAGTTCTAATTGAAGAACTTCATTAATACAAATTAATATACGAAAGTTATTCAAGAAGTAATATGAAGAATAAAACACGTTTTATATATACCATGATCGTTAATGTACTTAATAAATCTACGATATTCATTATGTTTTTTTTTTTTTTTTTCGAAAACCGTGTTACCTCGTTTTGTCATTAGAATTCTGTGAAAAGACAGCGTTTTTTAAAGCCGTTAATCTTTTGCCAAGAAAGAGAAAAATCGTAGAAAAAGACACGTTTTTGTGTATTAATCACTATTTTATCTTATCTTGTCGTGAAAGAGAAATCGTTCTGTTGTCTGATTTTGCTATCTTTTTCAAAATTCTAGCCATGCACGAGTTTTTCAGATGTGCAACAAAAGAAGGCTCACACCCCCCCCCCCTTCTCCTATTTTTTTCTTCTCTCCTTCAGAAAATGGAACGTAAGTAAAATTGCATAATAAGCGTACCATTTCGTTGCGGTAAAAAAAAAAAAATGTAAAGTACTTAATAGCTTGGTCAGATTAAAGTACAAAATTAGCTTCATAAAAGTATTATTGCATCATTATTCTGTTAAGTGGAAAAGAAATCTTAAAAGCATCAGATAAAAGACGTCCAATAACGGCGCAATTTTAGATCCTGTTTTTTCACATTTTGCGGTGATATTTATTTGAGTAATCGTTTGACGTTTTCGGTCATCTGAAAATTATGCGGGATCATCTTTCCTGCGATTGCATAAGTTCCTAAGGTATTTCCTTTGCTGAATATATAATTTGTTGTGCTTTTTGAAATGATACTGACTAAAATCTTTTTTTATAACTCATTCTGATGCGTTTTGTTAGGTTGTAAAAATACGAATTTACATTCCTGGGTATAATTAATCTAAAAGAAAGTAATATTATATCTTTACTAATAACAATAAATGTGTGTGTGCGTTTGCTTTCTACAGGCTAATTCGTTTAACATAAGCTACCAAATTTGGCACATATATGCTTTGGAAGATGGGAATATGCTCCTTGGAAATTTTTGAAAGTTTAATATTTAAAATTAAGCTGAATTTCCGCGATAACTTACAAACATATTATTGCACAAAATTAAATTTTATACATCTTTTAAAAATTTAAAAAACATTAGGTTTGTAATGATATTAATTTAATAATCATGCAATTATTTCTTAAATTTTGATAATTTTTTAAAAGATTTTTTTGGTCTTATTTCCATCAATAAATTATCTGTTGCCTTGAAATTCCGTTTTCATCGTTTTATGAAATATTTTAATTGCAAGATTTTCCTCCAGTGTTGAAAACTGGGGACAAAAGGATTCTATTTAATATCTGTGTAAAGACAAATAAAAAAGTGGAATTACAATATCGCGGATAGATGAATGGACATCTACGTTTTTAATTGCTGTATGATGCCGTGGAACTGATCACCATTAGAAAGCTTCATATATGCAATAAATAAAACTTAAAGACAATTTAAATAACGCGGTTTAATTATTTGACAATTTGGACGCATCACGGACATGGAAATAAATCAAAACGAAGCGATTTAACTTGAATTAAATATAACTAATATCCCGGCAAACTAGTCGGTTGCTAAAGGCGACTAGTTTTAAATTTTTTTTGCGATTTTTATTTATTTCCAGCCTAAAGGTAACGTTTTTCTTTTTTAAAACCATATTAAAAATATGATTATTACCCTCATGTAATTAAAAATGCAGTTAGATGTTTTTTAAAATGTTGATTTGATTTTTTAAAATTAATAATAATGCAGATTTTTTTAATGATGATAATAATAATAAAAATCCTGCTTACAGCAAATTTACTCATGTGTTGACATTTATGGCGAATGAAAAAATACACCTTTTTTACATTTTTGCGAATTAATTTGTTGAAAACAAATTTTCTTTATTAGAGACAAACAGTGAAATATTTTTAAAAAGAAAGTGCTCCTAATATATTTTAAATGAATATTTTTTTCTTTTTTCATCATAGTGAATTAACATGAGGGGGGGGGGAGGAAGCGGATGTGTTTTGATCTAACGATGATGAATAATTGTTAAATTGCTCCTGAAATAAATTTCTGTTGGATTTCTGTATTTTTAACAACTGCTTTTCTTTATTATTTTCTTTGCAAAGTCGTATTATCAACTGCTTAGGAACTCCCGCTACTTTGGGAGCTCTAAATGTTTTTGCATTTGTTGTTGCAATCAAATTTTTTGCTTTTATTTGATTTACAGAGATCATAACCCCAACCAGGATCATTACTAAATTCAAATATCGTTTGAATTTTAAAACATAATTCTCAAAAAAATTTTCGAGCTTTAAAATCTTTTCCCTTTTTTTTTTCTTCTTTCTTTCTTTCTTTCTTTTTTTGCATTAAAAAAAAACATTTTTAGTTAGTTGATTATTTGATAGTCCTGGAAAACTTTATATAAAACAACTTTTTTAGAATGTATTAAAAAATGGTTTTTGTTATTTTACTGAAATTTACTTTTGTATTTTATTTATTTATTTTTTGTAATGGCGATAGTAAAATGTTTGTTAAATTGACCCTCAGTGAAATGTTTTGTTGCTTCAGTTTGTCGCAATATTTGTTATTTAACTATTGCTTATACAGATATTAAATATATATTGAAAATTTGGGAAGAAGAAAACATAATCCCGTCGTTGTCACTTACCTTCATGGTTGACGGATTGCCAAAAAACAATGGTCGAAAATGCAAGAGTTATTGATATTTATTTCAGTGCAGCCTATATGTATTATTTTCTTTATACCAAAAAAAATCAACAGGTAAGTAGCCATTGATTTTTTTAAGAATAATTATGAACTTATACTTTTCTTATTTCCTTTACTTGAAAAAAATTTATTTTAATATTTTTTCGAATACTTATTAAATTTTAATTTTTTTATATATCTATCTACATATCAAAATTATTCAGACACTTTAAATATTATCACTGGCTTAAGATAAGTATCGCCCGGGTCATGGTATTATTTATTCACCTTCCTCTTACATTTTTCTTTGACGCTCTTTGCCAACCATCTAAGACACCAGACCTCTAAGAGCTCTTTGGCATCTATCTCCCCCCTTTTCCAACCCACCGGTTGCCACACATTTGAACATTACATATGCATATTGCATTAAAAGTTTTATAGGTCAACCAACTTTAATGGATTCAATCTTTAATTTCTTTGTTTCTGTGTAACAGCATGGGAGATTTAGGCATCTTATGGTCTTAGGCACTACATATTATTTAATATGCTGGTGAAGTTATTTTCTTATTTTAATGCATTTTTAATTCATCGACGTGTTAATGATTTATTTTAGGTTAATTTTTTTAAAATTTTTTATTAGCTTTATAAAAATATATATTTATATTTATTTATCTATTATGGATGTTGGTTCTCGACAGCCATTTTGTGTACATCATTAACTAAGCAGACGTTTAGTGTACATAACTAAATCAATCTTTACTTATAATAAAAAATTCAACGCGTGTGTATGTGTGTATGTTAAGACTTTACAGGATGCCGAGTTTCACCTAGAGCTACCAGACTTGGTACATATGTACTTTAGAAGATGATAATGATCTTACATATGTACTTTAGAAGATGATAATCTCGGTGCGATTTTTTTTTGAAATTTTACTTAATTAAAATTAAGTGAAATTTTGCGATGGCTTCCAAAAATGTAACAGCAGCAAAACTATTTTTCATCATCTTAAAACAAACAAACTTATCAATAATATTTATTATTTTGCATATAAATTTGTTCGATTTTTGATCAAATTAAAAAAAAATATTTGTAGCATATTTTCCAATTTATGTTACATATAAAATAAAAGTTTAATTTACCTTACATGACCACATGCATGCGTGCATGAAGAAAACTTACTTTTATCAACATGTCGCCGTTGACGTAAAGATCAAGTTACCTCTTACTGCAAACTAAACCTTGGAAAGTGTAATTTTCACCATATTTGTATGAAATGAAACAAATATGAAACATGGTTTTTCTAGAAAAATAAGTGTAAAAAAAGGTTTCTGTGATTTTTTTAAAAATATCTAAATTATTAATTCGATAATTCTGTAGCATTTAAGGCTAATATAATTCATCTATACGATATTCATTTTAATTATGGCTCAACGGCTAATTTCTAAATCATTTGTAATTGATATATATATATATATCAAAATTAAACAAAATAATTAGAATTTATGTAACTTGAGTCAGTAAATGTTCTAATGAATTACGAATTTTAAATTTTTTTATAGACAATTGAAAAGTCTTGAGTTATATTTAAATCTTTTCTTTTTATATAACTTATTATAGTAAATATTTTTAATATTTTGCTTTAAAAATATCACTGCAAATCATCAGCAGGGAATGTATTGAGTTTATCTGTGCCTGTAAAGAAGAAAGGGCGTGTAGTAAAGCTTAGTTAATTTACATTAGCTATGATTCAGTTAGTATGAGATTCACCAGATTTTTGATTAACTTTTGAAAGCAAATATTAAATTGAAGTGCCTGTAGTGTGATAAAAAGATCTTCACTTTGAAATTAGTAGATGTTGAACAAAAATAAAGAATGAAAGCAGGTGTGTAAAACCGCCTGTGTACATACACACTACAGTATTTTCTGAACACGGTATGAATGTAGTGCATCTTTTGTCAGTTCTGATAGAAAAATAAACTTTTCATTCAGTCGGATGCATGGTAAAAAACATTTTTGAGGAAACAGCTGTGTTATGCGCAGATTAAAACCTTCTCCCGCAGTTTTGCTCGGAAAGTATATATTTTGAAAATGTTAAGGCATGCTTTTTTATATTCCAAGCTTATTAATTCCTATATGATTATTTCTTTAAAAGTTATTGTTCACATTTTATCTGTGATTTTTTTTACTAATGTCTTGTAAAGTAACTATTCCATTTAGCAGCGAACGGGATGAATGTAAGTCTGCTTGTCACTTTACAGATCAAATTGTTTGACCTAGACCTACTAGACTTGGTATATATATACTTTGGAAAAAGCGGGAATGTTCATCTCGGAATTTTTATTAAAATTTGAATTAATTAGAAATACGAAATTTTGGCATTTTTTCGTGACAACTTCTAAAAATATTACAGCACAAAAATGCCCCCCCCCCCCAACACACACACTGAAATAAAAAAAGAAAAAGAAATTAAAAAAACCCTACTTTTGCTGTAAAAATTTTTTACTGTTTTAATCAAATTAAAAAAAATATTTAAGCGCATTTTACAATAATATATTTCATTTTTGAAGTAAAATTCAAATTGCTTTCATTGTTATTATTAATGTTTCATCCTTGTATGGTTTCCATTATTGGTGATCAAAATGTTTAAATTGGTTTATTTTTCCATGTTCAGTAGCTTTAAAGGCATGCTCTTATTAAAATTAAACTTTTTTGGTTTTGTTTGTAATTAGGGTCAAAATCAAGCAGTGATGAAAATAATTTCTTATGAAGTGCAGCCATTTTAAAGTACTGTTGCCTTTTACTTTTGTTTTATTAAATGTATAAAGACATAGTTAGAAAATCTGGAAAATACAAAGCACAATGAACAAAACGGTGAAAGACTTCTAAAATAGTATGAATTATGTCTTTTAAAATTTGAATTTTAAAAATGTAGTGCTGATGAAATCCAAGTTGCACAAAATATTTTCTTACATTTTTTAACAACCAGCAATATAGGTGAACCTTTTGGTAGCTAAAGGCAGCTAGTTAGTAATAAAGGTCAAAAATAGTAATAGCGACTAATATCTGCTGTTTAAATCACAATAAAGTTTAATAAAGTTTTTAGAAAATTTAATTAAAATAAATGATTATTTTTATTGGAAAAAAATGTTTGGCAATCAATTTTTTCTCTTCTAATTTTACAAATAATTAGTTTGGTTTGTTTATATTTAAATCCCCTTCTGAAGCAGCTTTAGAGTTATTTTGGAATCAACTCATAATTTTGAACTGTGGTTAGGTGACGAGGATGACACTTCATTCGATATTCTCTCTTCGAACTTCTCCTTATCGACGAATAATTGTGAGAAAAAAATTAGGGGATTTCCATGAGGGAATAGAAAATCAAATCTTCAATTTTTTTATGCAAAGTTAATAACTTATATTAAAATAGTTAAGGGTAATGACTGTTTATTTTGAAAATGTTTTTGAATTTTTTTGATTATCCTTTTAAAATTATGGCAGTGCGCGAGTATGCATATTTTACGTTAACACATCTGAATACATGTTTTCGTGAATGTTATTTTGTTCAAAATGTTTATTTAGTAATGGATAGAATTTTAAATCTCTTTTTTTAAATAAATATTTGTTTATAGTCCAATGTAGTAAAACATGAAAAATTTTTACATTTATAATCCTTTAGCAAAATGATTGTAATTTATCTTAAGAATCAAAAAGTTTTTTTTTCTGAAATGAAAATTTTTCTTGAAATGTAATCAAACATAGAGTAACAGTACTTTCACTAATCTGCAGAATTACTCTTTCCCTCTTCCTTCCCCTTATTTTAACTTTATTATCTACCTATTTTGATTCCAAAGCTCTAAAAATTTTTTTTAATGAGATAATGTTTATAGGCTGGATACCATCGGTAAATTACATCATACGTGATGCAAAAATCGTTCCAAATATTCTATAGAACTGTAGTACATCTTGCATCTATAGTTACCAAATTTGGTTCTAATTATTTCTAATTTATTAAATTCCTCAGCACTTAGAAAGACCAGCTACACTCTTAAAACACTGCAAATTCTTCTCGTCATTTCAAAGACAAACTCAGCAAGCAACATCCAATGCAACCTGAAAATCTAATAACTAAAAGTAGATCTACAGGATTAATGCAAGTCTGCACGTACTGGACGAAAACTTTGCAAACGACTACTTAGTCTGGCTGATGAGAAATTTCCCTTAAAAACCGCATCAAATTTAATTTTTTTGGTCTGATTTTTGTTTAATAGGTACCCTTTTTGAAAAAATTAATGCAAAATATCTTCTCAGACATTTCGCAATATTTCAAAATATTTTAGATCCGTTAATGGCTTTGAGAACACATGATTTCAGATTCTAAGAACGAAAATGTATCGTAAAATGAATGCACTTGTCTTTAAAATTTTGCTACTTACAAATCTATTGATACAGTGATCGATGAATAACAAGCTATTTGCTGTTTTTAAATTCTTCATTTGAACTCTTTCTTCTACATGCATTAATTCTGGAAGTTTTTATAATATGTAATGGAACCCAAATTGTATATGAAATTCAGTTTAAGAAATGAAGCAAGACTGTGCGCCTGGAGGCTTATGAATTTGCAATTCTTGCAACCATTTTTATAGCCATTTTTAACATTCTTCGTATTTCACTTATTCCATGTGATTTGCTTTCGATTTTCGACGCTTTCATCTGCTATTCGTGTTACTTTACTGCGTAAAATCGAAAGATAATATCTTGTAGTTATTGGTATCAACCAAGAAACAGCGCTCTTCTCCCTCAGACAATCATAGGCTATATGTTCTAGAGTGGAAATTCTGAACAATTTTTGCATATATGCATCAAACGGTGGGATAAGAATGTTTATCCAGGCTTTAAAATGATAATTGCAATGAAATCGTGCTTAACAACCATAGTTCATTCTTTAATCTTACTCGTTATAAGAAACACTAGTTCAGCGGAACATTTAAAAAAGAATCCATGTAAAATAGGATAATGTGCACCATTTAAAAAAAATTATAATAATGTAATTTATTATTTATAATAAATTTGAAATGAGATTAAGCAAAATTTAAATGTGATGCGATTTTTAAGGGAAATTTCCCATCATCTAGACTAAGTAGTCGTTTGCAGAGTTTTCGTCCTGTAGGCCTACTTTCAGTTATGATATTTTATTTAAAAAAATTATGTACAGATTTTTGTTGCCTTTCGCTGCATCTCGTGTACGTAATATAGAGAAAGTATAGTAATCATTAAAAGAATTCGAACACGTGATTTTGACGAATCTCCACGTTTTAGACCTCTCTAAGTCCGAAAAACACATTTTTGGAAAATATCCGTCTGTCTGTGACAAAGTTAATTCAAAAACGCTTTAACTATGTGGATGAAATTTGAAGTATAATGGAAGGAAGCAATTTTTTTATTAGAGAATATACAAGAAACGATTGGGGAGACCACACCCACGGGTTAATAGTTGATATTATCTGTGTCATATACCCTTGGAAGATTGTGACGATGTTGGCAAATGAGTAAATACAGTCAAACCTAGCTTAAGGAGCACCTTGCATAACAAATGATTCGCAAAGCTAATAAAGCAATGTTAGCAAATTTCAAGAAATAATTTTCAAAGCGAGAAATAAAATGGAAAGAAGTGACTCTCTTAAGGAGCGAGATTTGATAGAACGAGAGGCGAGAAGACATTGTGGCGTCCCTTGCTGGATTGGCCTGTATCAGCCTGTGCGTTTGAAGGGAACTCTTATATTTACATGAAAGCAGTTTTGACCAAATAGCGTTGATAAACACGACTCCGAGAATTTTAGAAAACAACTGTGGAGTTTTAATCAACGAGCCTATGGTTAAGATTCTGGGACTAGAGGTATATAGCATAGAAGTCGATGAACTGATGGAAGAACATAACCAGAACTACCGAAGACTTATGGAGCCCCATTCTGTGTCAGAGTAGAAAGTGCGGAGGAGATTTGGTCAGAAGAGCTAGAAATAATAGATGCAAGAGATAACAACCTTCAAGTTAAATAAAAGACATACTAAAAGAATGGGAAATCATTGCATCATATGTTAAGAAGTATCATCTTGATCCTGTGCGCACTACAAATTCGTTTAATGGTAATGCTGTGTCTCCTTTACGTTGAATTTTGAAACTTAGTCAAAAACAAATGTGTTTAGAAAATTTTCTTGTAAAAAGAGCATGCATTATAAATAATAAAAAATTATTATAAATTAGTTTTTTTGGAATGGAACGCATTGTCCAATTTTGCATGAATTCGTAGAAAAAAATTGCTTTTAATTCGGAATTGCGTTTAAAATTCGGGAAAGATTTATGCTCGTTAATCGAGGTTCCATCATATTTAATAAGAGTAATAGACATTTATCCCCTATTAAATGCAGATTATCGGAAAAATGCAAACTTAGTCCAGAAAAAAAAAATGTTTCAGCTTTGATATAAAAGAAAAAAATAATATTTTGTGATCGATACATTTAAAACAAACACCTTTCTTTGTATAGCATTGACGTAATCGCTACAATGTTACGATTTGTTGTTTAAAGCACTTGAACTAAATAAACTACAACTGGAAGAAGGGATTTTCCATGCTATCGGATCTGAGCGTTTCGAAGGTTTAGGACACATCAACTGTGCTATCTGTGTTCTAAATCTAAGAGTGCATTACCTTGTTGCATGATTTGTTTGGTGAAGATAATGATGAATAGATTGTCGCTCCGCTATCAGATTGAACAGTGAAGAAAACGGCAAATTTATCATTTGAAGTAGGAAACTAGCAAACTGGCTGTTCGTTTTCTGGAAGTTTTCCCGCGCTCTATTTGAAGATTCGATTTATTAAAAAAATAAATAATTTTATTCAATAGATATTATTATTAATACCTGAAATTTTAGTTAGTTAATATTGAAGTTCATACTGATTATGTATATATATATCTACATTTATGAAATTTAAAGAATTTTAATTACAGTGACTGATTTAGCAACCGATCAAAGTCTTTTTTTTTATGACGCAATTCTTTTCGACGATTTTGTAATTTTCTGCAATAAGTAGAGCCATTGTGCGCATATCTAAGGGTATTAATCTTTATCATCTCTCTTTCTCCTTATTATAAAAGAGATTATGTATGAATGCTTCTTCTATAGGAGAAATTGTTTAACCTAGAATTGCCAAATTTGGAACATATATATTTTGGAGGATAGAAAATGTACACTTCAGAGTGTTTTTAATATTTTAATTAATTAAAAATGAAGTGATATTTCGGTATTTTTTTTCTTTATAACTTCTGGAAGTGTTATTGTACAAAATTAATTTTTACATCATTTTAAAATTTAAATAATTGTCTTTTTAATAATGCAATTTAGTTGACTTAGAAGCTTTTTTCCCCCCTATATTTCAACAATAGATTTTTATTGCTGCAATGAAATTCAGATTGTTTTAAATTATTTCATTGAATATTTAATCGTGTGGTTTTCTTCCATTAAAAAGCTATGGGAAAAAACAAACAACAACAACAAAAAAAAAAAAACTTCTTATTATCTGTGCATCTTACAAAATGTTTTAGTAAGTGAAATCAGATTACCGCTCAAAACAGCTTGAAATTTGGAATAGATTACTTCGAAAATTTATTTTTAGTGGGCTATTTTAGTTTCTAGTAGGAAATATTCATGTACACAATAAACGAAAAAGATCTAAAGTTATTAAAATAATATGACGTTAATATCTTTTTCAATTTGATGCTAAACAATACTTTAAAGAAAAAAAACCTCTTTAATATCAAGTTATGCATAAAAGAGTTAACTGAAATTAAGGATAATCATTATTTCTGACGAACCAGCTAATTGCCAAAGGCAGTTAGCAAAAATATAAATCTTAATATTTGTTTTGAAATTTTTATGTTTCAGCTTTTTGAGGGAAAATGCATGTAATTAATCTTGACGCATTAGACAGGGCCCGACTTAGCCTAATTGGGGTCCGGAACACCCCTCTGCTTCACTACTTCAGTAATGAAGAACCGAACTTTATGGAGGTATTTGAATTTTTCACCTCATTATAGATATGTAACAAGAAAATTGACTAGAACCTAAAATAGCTATGAAGCCCCCCCCCCCCTCCCTAAATGGTCAGACGAAATATCGTTCTGTCCATTTTATTGATTTTTTTTCTGACAATTCTATGCCCATAAAAGAATATAGCATAGATGCATAAAATGGTCAACTGTGGGATAAGGAAATAATTTTCTTTTAAAGTTAAAAAAAACAAACAAAAAAAACCAAAAACAATGCTAATATCATAGCTTTCAGTAAAGTACAATAAAAAATTATTTTTTCAAAACAACTAAAACATTTCTGCATCTTACTTCATAGATACATCAAAATAAAGTATTCGCCATAGAAAACCATGGATTTACGAAATATAGATTTTTTTGCCTTCATACAATAGATTAATGAAGAAGCTAACATGAAACTGACGGATTTGACACTGTACTGATATTTTGTTTAAAAAAGGTTCGTTAAAGAAGGAAACGTAAAATAAACTTTCTATTCGATTTGGCGGCTCCATCTGATGTGGGGTCCCGTGGTCTTAAACTTGATCCTGCCTTAGTCAAGCTTATGATATTAGATGATTTAGATTATTTTTACTGTGCAATTTTGACAAAACTGTAAATAAACTGATGAGCCTAAATTATTAAGAGAGCTGAAATGATTTGTATCTTCCAAAATTCTATTTTTTAATTTCGTAAAATAAGGGACATTCCATAGATTGCAGAGCTGTGTAAAGTAAATAGGTTTGAAAACTGAAAACTCCTATATTAACTTTTATAAATGTAATGAACAAGAACCTTTATGATAGAAATATTTATTTTTCCGGTATTTTTTTTATAAAACTCGTCTCTTTTCATCATCCAAATTACGGTATGCATACCTAAAATTCTTTTTATTGAAACTGTATAAAATATTATACTACAATATTTGTACAAGTTAAGCATCTGTATAATAATTTTTTTTTCAAATTTTTGAGCAGTAGTATATTTTAAAGAGGCTATGTATGATAAAAATATGATTTTTTTTATGTTCTCAATTTACATGATATTAATATTTTTAAAATTTTTATTTTACGTGTATTAAAATGAAAATAACTGCACTGTAATTATTAACATTTAAAAAGCTATGCTAGCTTATTGTACTGATTTTAAAGTGATCTTTAATCGGAAATTCTTTTTTCTGCGCATTCCGATTTGTGATTACGAGCATCAAGATTATTTTATCACAATTCATACTCGATTTGCTATTAGAAAACATATAGATACTTAAAGATTCAAATATTTTTAGGTTAATTTATGATAAAAATAGTCCATTCTTTTTATGTATTTCAAATTATATATCAGATATAACATTTATTGTTAAAAATACCATTTTATTTATAGCTGAAATTTCGACGTTTTCGCTGTCGAGAATGTTTCAATCTCTTTAAAAGCAGTTTTAGAATGTATATATATCGAACTATTCGTCTTGAATGAGGAATCGTCTAGCATGACTTAAGAATATAAAGTTACTCTATATCATTAATTGCTTAACGAGTTTTATTTAAAGTTGTTATTCAGATTCTGAATAGTTTTTGTCTTTTTTTTTTTCTGAATTTTAATCAAATATAATTAATAAATCTTTTTCGTTGCAAGAATTCTTGAGATCTAGATATGTTTTTTTAAAAATAAGCATAACCATCAGAAAGTGAGCAACGAGTTTTTATTTAAAAAATCTTCCCCTCTCCTCTCCCCCCCCTTCTTTCGAACTATGCATAAATTGACTTCTCACAGTGCTCTTTGTTTTCTAACTACTAATTCTTCTAAAATTCTTCGATTTATACATGAGTGTATATCCTAAACAGAAATCACCCCTAACTCTTAGTGATTTTGTTACCGGATGAAATGTCTGCTCCGTAACGGTGAATTTGTTAAATTATATGCTCCTCGATTTATGTAGTTGAATGATATAAATATTGACATATTCTACGAAATAGTTAATTAGCAAATTATGAAGTTTCGCTCCAATTTACATGGTTGTTGATTTAAAAATTAAGAATTCGATCAATTGATCCCCCCCCCCCCCCATTTAGAAGTGACCTAATAATGTCAAGACTTCGTACGATTAAGAAATATTGTACGGCGGGAAAAAATGTCAGTTCTGTCTTCAAAGTATTGAATCAAAATCAGTATTATACAAAAACTGGTAAACCAACGTGTGCCTTAGCATGGAATAACCTACTGCTATCGTAATGGATGTTTTATGTTTTCCCTTCGGAGTCACTATCAGTTGTTTCCATTGGCGGTCCTCAAATTAAGTTTTATGAGCTAGACCTCCAGAATTCTTGATTTTTAATACTTTAACAAAAGCGTGCTTTTAAAAGTATTTTTAAAAATTATTTTCCGAATTTCTTCCTTTATATTATAAACATTATATCGTCGAAATTCACTTATGCGAAATCTCTTAGATTGCGATCAATTCGAAAATGAACTGTAAAATCCCGGTAAACCATGAAATATGAACTATACATTCAGTTGAGTACGATCAATAAATTTCGGACTAATTTGTAATGTTTCGTTCTAAAAACGAGTGTCAAGGAGATAGAGAAGATCCGGGCGCTCTGTGGTTGTTGATAACGTTCATCTGAAGGAGGTAATGGAAGCTTGTCAAGGAAAAACTCGAGAGATGGTTAAGGGTTTTACGTCGATCAGTCAACAATCGTTCGTTACTTGGAACACGTGTGTGCATAGGAGGAGAGGGGGAGTCTTGATAAGTGTGCCCATCTGATTTGAAGGGGTGGGTGGGTGGAAGGATTTTATCGTCCATTTTGCGGGGCATTCTTAACATTTCCGTAATATAAAACAGTCCTTACAAAGTTATTGAAATTGTATTGATTGAGTGAGTTAATTGGACCATTAGATTGAAAAAGATATGGTATAATTCACTTTCAGGTTTACTAGCTCAAATAGTTGCTTTAATAATTGGCGTCGTTAAAATTTGTTCCAATCTATGCTTTTTTTCCTGTCATAATTACTTTTAGAAATATCTTTTTACTTTATCATAAATGTGTCGTTCCTAAAAAGCTTTGCATGGCATCGGCGTTCAATAGTTTACGAAAAATTAACTTTTGACGTGGATTTAGCATTTTGACGGAATCTTGCATATCATCCTTGACGAGTTTTTATGGCGATAAAACCAGGCATGCGGTTAATTTTTGTTATTATTAAAATGTGTTAATTAAAAACGTGTCTAAACGCTGAATTTGCGTTTTAGACACGCTTTTATCAACCAATTGAAACCAAAATTTGACTTAAAACTGCACTTGTAGCCACAAAATCCCATAATAAATTTGAAATATTTAAGTCCTTGCATTTCTGAGTTTACATGCTTCTGAAAGTGCACACCGACAAACGGTCAATTTCTTGTTGGATTTGGCTCAGAATTTGATAGATATACACAATATCGATGTTAAATCTGTGCACCGAATTTAATCTCTCTTGGTTTTGTAATTATCGCGTCAACTTTCATTCAAATAGCCGAACGGACGGCCTTCCTCTGATCAGATGTTACTCAAAATTTGATAGAAATCTGCAAATTTGGTGTAAAGAGCGTATACCAAATTTCAGCCGCCTAGCTAAAAGCGCTTTTGTGTTATCTTTGTCATAAACAGACGGACATTTTCCAGAAATGTGTTTTTCGAACAAAGAAAGGTCTGAAACGTGGATTTTCGTCAAAATCTCGAGTTCGAATTTTTTGACGATTACTATACTTTCCCTATACTACCTATACGAGAAAGTAAAACCGACAACATGTCTTTAAAACATGAGTGAATGGAAATTTATGGCTTAATATTATTATTAAACTACTGAAAGGAGACCAGTCTTATAAAATTTATGTTTAAATAATATCATCTGGATGTGAATAAAATATATTGCATAATATATTTTATTTAATATCCTTTTCTATTTTATATGCACTTTTGCTGTATATTAATTCTTTGGGATAAAGAAGTCTTTCGAATAATGCATTCACTAATTTTTTTTTTCTTTGCCGTCTTCCCATTAGTTTTCTTTCTTATTTGCTATTAAGTAACATTATGTTTTAAATTTTTTTATTGGTTTATATCGAGAACATTTTCATATATCAAACTGGTGCAAAAGAGACTGGCTAAGAGTTTGTCATCTCTTAAATTATTTCATTTCACCGTTAAAAAATACATTTTGTGTGTCAAACATATTTTATTTCTGGACGTTTTAATTTACTGAGAAAATATTACTGCGAATTCTGATGTTTAAGAATTATTTTAAATTTTCAATAATAAAAGTTATGAAATTAAGATTTTCTTCTTCTTTTTTTTTAAAAAAAAATTATATTCTATAAAATGAGGCGAGATTGTTCTAGGTGAAGTGCGAAAGTTTCACTTAAATTCTTTTTATGCGTGCGCTGTACTGACCGACACTTTTTTTTTTCATTGTTTGTTGTCACTTATTTACATCGCTTTATTATATTGCTTAAGAAAATATGAATATTCAAATCTCGAGGGTAATCAATCTTTTGGAGTGGGAATGGATGTTCGAATACGAAATTTTTGTTTTTTTGACAGAGGATTTCGCGCGGAAGGATAAACATCCTTATATACAGTGTCTCACCAAAGTGATGGGACACTTGTGCTTTGCAAAAGGAAACTGTAATAAAATAAATTAAAAAAACATGTACAAATTTTTTGTGGGTGTGTCTCATACTTAAATTTAGTAACAATTATTACATCATACATTTTGTCAAAATATTAAAATATTAATATAATAAAAATACAATTGTTTAGAACGGAGCAAAAAATAGCTCACATAAGTGATGGGACACCATTAGATATGCAACAAAAATCGTCTGAAATAAGCAATAAAAATATTTTTGGTAGTTTTATTTTTACCCAAAAGCAATTGGCAATCATTTATAAAATCGTCTGCAGTATTTCTCTCCAGTTTGTTTTGGAATTTTTGTGTTTTTTAGCTCTGTGCAGCCATGAATGCTAAACGAAAAGAAACTTCGCCTGAAATTCGAAAATTAGTTATTAATTTGCATATTGAACATGGAAAATCTATTAGAAAAACTTTTGAAACAGTTAACTTGAGTCATTCAACAGTTTTCAATATCATTAAACGATATAAAAAGAATCATATTATTCAGGATAAAAGAAGACCTGGCCGATCCTCAAAGCTATCCAATGAAATAAAGCGAATTATCGTTCAATATATATATATATATATATATATAAATCCAAGAAAGAGTGCTCCTAAAGTTGCTGCTGATTTACAAGCATTATATGGAATAATTGTTACTCCTGAGACTATTAGAAGGGTAATTCGATGTGCTGGATATCACGGTAGAGTAGCCAGGAAAAAAATTCTTCGTAAGTGAAAAGAATAGAAAACTCAGATTAGCTTTCGCAAAATCCAACATAAATAAGAATTCTGATTACTGGAATGAAGTTATATTTGCTGATGAGAGTAAATTTAATATATTTGGTTCTGATGGTAGAATCTTGGTGTGGAGAAAACCCAGGGAAGAATTTCGCAAACAGAACTTGGTGCCAACAGTAAAACATGGTGGAGGAGGAGTTATGGTATGGGGGTGTATGTCGTCCACTGGAGTTGGTAATCTTGTTTTTATTGACAGTATAATGGTTCAGTACAAGTATATTGACATTTTAAAGCAAAATTTGAAATCTTCAGCACGAAAATTGAACCTTCATAACGATTTTAAATTCTACCAGGACAATGACCCCAAGCACAGTGCTTTGAACGTTAGACTCTGGCTGCTGTATAACTGTCCTGAAATAATAAAAACACCACCACAATCTCCAAACTTAAATCCCATAATATTTGGCAAGAATTGGAATCAAGAATTCGCAAACACACCATTTCTTCAAAATAACAATTAAAATCGGTTCTTCAAGAAGAATGGGATAAAATCACTCCAGAAATCACAAAAAAATTAGTCGAATCCATCCCAAGAAGATTAAATCATGTTTTAAAAGTAAAAGGAAATCAACAAAATATTAAAACCTTTTAAAAAGTAAAATTTTTGGATAAATATTTGATGGAAAAGTAAGTGTCCCATCACTTATGTGAGCCATTTTTTGCTGCGTTCTAAACAATTGTATTTTTATTAAATTAATATTTTAATATTTTGACAAAATGTATGTTATGTAATAATTGTTACTAACTTTAAATATGAAACACACCCAAAAAAATTTTGTACATGTTTATTTATTTATTTTATTACAGTTTGCTTTTGTAAAGCACAAGTGTCCCATCACTTTTGTGAGACACTGTATATCATCGCAGAATATGCATATTTATAACGAAAAAAAAAAAGAATAAAAAGTCTGCTAAAACTGGATTATTAATTCTAAAAACCTAACTTTCGTCGTCTCAGAGAGTGATTCTTGAGAGTGATATCTGAGAATAATTCAAGAACCCCTGCTGAAGTCAAGGGGAGGGGGAAATGTGCAAGAAAAAATTCCCTTTCCGTTTCTTGGAGGCTGGAGCGAAGCTGTCCCATTCCGTGGCAATTTTAAAGTGCAAAAGAGGCATAACTTGAGACGCAGCCGGGAAGAATCTAAATTTGGAAGAAGGAAGCTCTTTATCCGTTGCGGGCAAAGGCCACCCCACCTGAGCCGTATTTAGATGACAAATGCCTCCTTACAGTATGCGTACGAACGCAAAAAGTGGAATTTTTCTCGAGGATTCAAAAGCTTCGCGAAATGGAAATCCCTATTCATTCATTTCAAATATATAATTTTTCCATATATGTTTAATCGCTATTATGAAAATAAGAATCTTTTAATATGTGATGGATTTCCAGTCTGAAACTAGGCAAATGCACTTTGACATGTACGTGTACCAAAGTACATCTGCTGGTACATATACTTTTTGTACAGAGTTGAAGCAATTTAATCTGATTTAAACTTAATGAGACTACTTAGACTGCAATAAATTGTATTAACATTAAAAGTAAAAAATAAGTAGCATTATAATGTTTTTAAAGAATTCCTTTCTTTTTTGTTTGAAAATATTTAACTTAAAATGTGCGTTTCGGGATTGATGCAGTCTCTTAATCAGTTCGAATTATTGAGCATGTTTTAGCTTTTAAAATAAAATTAACTTACCGCTTTTACTCGAAAAAAAAGGTAAATTATTTTCATTTTCTTTCTCAAAATAAACAAATAGATAATTAAATGTAAAACTTATTAAAGCTTGGCTTTTAAACATGCGATATATTTTCATATAAGTTTATTTACGCTTATTTACTATACATGCCCGTTTATCATTCAATTTAAAAATTAATATCAGTAGTTTTATTTATTAATATTAAATTAATTCATTTTGCGTTTTAATCTAACCCAAACGATAAATACCTCCGTTGATATTATTTGATATTCTAAATGTCCTTCTATATCGTGAAGGCATCATAACAGCATTTTCGGGTACTTATGCTTAATTGGGAATAAGCCTATCGTATTGTTAAGGATCATACAGGCACATTCATGAAACGTTCTGAAAATTCATGTTAGATCTCATTTTGGATGAAAGTTTGTAGAAAATAACAATTCAACGGGCTTGCTAATTTTTTTCTCTTCTGAAACCTGTTTATTTCTTGATCTGTTCTCTTAAGTTTTTTGTTTCATTTTCAGATGCCCGACAGCCCAGAGAACGTCGTGTATACGTCTGAGCTGTCCCCTTCCTCTATGACCTCTGCAACCACCTTACTGACGCCTTCTCTCGTGTCTTTTGCATCTTCCTTGCCCACCACGTCCACCACTCAGAGGGTGGTGGGGGGCAAACCATCTTTCACCACATCCAGTTCCTCCGTCACATCACCATCCAACCTAGCGCAATCCAGCTCATCAGTCCCTAGTGCTGGCTTCACTACCATACTTACGGCAGGTTAGTTATTGTTTTTTTTCCCCCTTTCAGTTTCATATTTTTTAGTGAGATTCACTAAAATTCACTAGGAGCAGATTAAAAACTATGTGCACTCGCTAAAATACTTTGCTAAATGACCCAAATGCTATTCTATAAGGGTTGCCCAAATGAAAAGTGGACAATTTGAATGAAAAGAATACCTTTATTGGAAATCAAAAGAAATTGTCATGGGCGTTGTAACACAGGCCCCATCAATTGCGTATCAAATCTATGACTTTGCTGTAGAAAGATTGTGGCTCATTCTTGAAGAACTCCTGCACAACTTCTTTCACTTCGCCCTCCGAATGGAAACGTGATCCCTGTAATCATAGAGCTGAGATACTAATAGAGGGAGTGCAAACCCTACTTTGGTGTAGGACAAGATAAAATCACTTGACTTCGGGACATAATTTGTGTTCACTGTAACCGCATTCTCCGTTCCCCATTATATTTCAATGGCAGATTTTTTCTCGCTTTTAACTGTTGGATTTTAAAACTCATTTAAGCCACGGTTAACTATTGCTGTGCAATTGGAAAAGCTTCTAAGGATAGTTCTGTATCATTTCACAGGTATGTACAATAAACATGTTCTGTTTATATCCATTTTAAGTCAATTTAAAATTTCGTAACCTCCATCACTCAGTGATTTTGGTGTTAAAACTGAATAATATTTCATAGTTTGGTTTAGTTATTGTATTAAATTTATGTAATTTGTTATTAAGCTTCATTTAAACTGATATGTAGCTGCATTATATTTTGTTACTTGCTTTATTTTAATCTCGAATATGTTGCAAGTGCTTGGCTGCAAGCTTGGCGTGATTTTTTTTCTCGCCAATACAAGTGTTTACATAAAAACACTATTGGTAATTGGTATTGGTAATGGTAAAAAAAAAAAAAAAAAACACTATTGACCGATTAATAATTGTGTATTTATTTTAGTGCAAATAAAGTTCCTTATTATTTCCAATATGTTACTTTTTTTTACCATAAATATTCGAATCGTATTATACCGTAAAAGATATTAAATTTTCATTGTGAATGAAATCGTGAAACTAAAACATTTTATTGAAAATGTTATATAGTAAAATTTCATAAATGTGCTAGCAGTAATTGCATGTTTTTATAAATTTCAATTAAGATCTAATAAGAAACTAGTGGATATTCTAAAGATAAACTATTAAAGAAAGAAATGTTATCTTTACAGATAAAAATTTTGTCTGAATGTTAATATTTATTAATAACTTGCGATATGCACATACCCTAAAATCACCGTTTTCGTAAAAATTTCGAATTTCCTTATTATTTTGTATTAAATCAACACATTTAAGATTTCAAAAATGATTTAATTTTGTTTCTGCGGCAGTTAGAAGCAAAGTTACCGCCAACACTATAAACCAGAAGCGAAATATTTAAAACTGATATTAACAAGGAGAAGGCACGAGGTTTAAAATTGAGTTCGGAATGAGATTTTGTATAATGATAGTATATATTTAGTTATGTTTATTAATGAAAATACTAAAACTCAATAGTCAACCTTAAAACTTTCAAATTAGCTTATATACTAATAATGGGTTGCCCGAACGAGCGCTGGAGTTGTGTAGTGGTTAGGGTACTGGCGTAGCATTCAGGAAACCTGGGTTTGATTCTGAGCTAGCGTTGTTTTTTTTTTCTCTCTTTCTAAATTATTTCAAAATAATTTAACATTTTTAATTAATATCTTTTTCATTTTTTATTCAAAAATAAATATTATTCAGAATATTCAAGCAGAAAAAAAAAGACCTGGGTCACTTTTATAATCTGCTTTTATTATAAAAAGTTTTTTTTTTATCTGCATGAGATAATGATAAAAGTATTTGAACATGTAATGTAAAATTAAAAGATGTTATGGGGTAAAGAAAAGAAATAAAATGTTTACTTAAAGAAGAAAAATACTCACTTTTAATTAATGCACGAAACAAAGTAAAAAAGTAAACATAATTTAAATTAATAAACTCGGCTACTGATGTAAAAAATAAAACATTATTTTCGAAACCAGTTTGATTAGTTTTCAAAGAATGAATATATATATATTATTTAGGAAATGTTAACCGGAAATGAAAACCGACCGGACCCAATGCCAGTAAACAAAACGTTGCGCGGCAGTTTTTGAGTATGCCAAGATTTGCGATATGGTGCCAAAAGAGGCCAGATTTCTGACAAGTCACATGGCTCATGTTGTGTACACTTGTTTAGACTAGAAACAAGCGACTAGCTTCCTCCATTTATATCAGCTCTATGCCTGTAATGCTCTCTTAAGTAATCCAAAGATGTGGAAGTCAGAAGGTGACAAATTCAGATTGTAGGGCGGGTGTTCCAACACTTTCCAACGGAATTATTTTAAGGTCATCTGGATTTCGCGGGAGACGCGTGGACTGGCGTTGTTATGGAGAAGGATCATTTTTTGTGTGAGAAGGCCTGGCTGTTTTCTTTTAATATTGCTTTCCTTAGTTTCGTCAGAGTATTGTGTTGAGTTGATAGCGTTCTTTGGGGTAGGAAATTAGTCAAGAGTGGTCCATGGCAGTCGATGAATCAAAAACTGTACTACCGCGCTGCGATTTGGACGCATCCATGTATAGCACGACTTTACTTTAGACCAATTTCCTCTAATACGAATACTTTTCACTGTTGAACGCCGTATGCAGTGCACACTCCCTTCCGCCCTTTATATTCCTGTTCGGTAGTGCTGCTACAGCTGGAATCATTCTGACGTAATCGCATGTGTGAAGTTTTCTTTTAGGCAACCCTTATACTTTAATGATTTGCCTATGGAAGATACTTTGCCCAAATGGTATTTCAAAACGAGCAATTTATGAAAGTCCGGAATTCGGGTATAATGTATTGTATAACAATCCAAAAAATGATTAAGTAACAAAAAAATGATTATGAGAGAAAAAGTTCAAATTTTAAAGTTATAGACAATATATAAAATGCTATTAAACGAGTCATCGAAATTTAAGGTAGATTTATTAGATCATATATAAATTTTAAACCAGCTGAAATAGTCTCCCCAAAACTTTATTGCATACTCTCTAATAAACTTGTCATGTCAGAGAACACTTTGCATTGTATTGACGTACAATAGTTACGAAATATTAACTTCTGACATAATTTTAGCATTTTTATTGAATCTATCGTGTTATCCTTGGCATGTGTTAAGAGTATCCGAAAATCAAATTTGTGTTTTAGACACGATTTTTTCAACTGAAGGAAATTAAAATTTGACACAAAACTGCACTTGTAGACACAAAATACCATATTAAATTTGATATATTTAAGTCATTGCGTTTTATAACTATCGTCTTTAAAAGTTTCTGAAAGTACAGATCGATGGAAGCCAACCCGTAGTTGTATTTAACTCATAATTTGACATGTGTCTACACTATAGATGTTAAATCAGTATAATGAATTTTATCCATTTAGCTCTTTTTTTTTTGTAATTTGTTGTGTTAATTTATATACGAACAATCGGTAGACGGACTTCCTCTGAGCAGATTTGCCACAAAATTGGATAGAAATGATCAAATTTGGTGTAAAGATCGGATATCAAATTTCAACCGTCTAGCGCAAAGCGTTTTTGAGTTATTTTGGTGTGTTGTCAAAGTTAAATTAGACAGACAGACATTTTCCAAAAATGTGTTTTTCGAACTCGGGGAGATCTAAAACGTGGAGATTCTTCAAAATCTCGACCTCGAATTTTTCGACGATTGCTAAACTTTATCTATACTACGTACACAATAAAATAAGAGAGAGAGAGAAAAATTAAGGATTTTTTTTTCTTATTTTGAGCGAAATTTTCACAATCACTATAAAGTATGTATTTACGGGAGGAAATGTCAAAAAAAGAAAAAAACTTTTAGATCGTTATCTGTATTATTTTTTTTGAAGCATTCTTATTTGTCAGAAAAATGAGGTCGTCGGAAAATGCCTTTAACTGTTTTTTTTATATATACCTCAAAACGGGAGGAGGGAGAAAAATCCTTTTCTAAAAGTGTTTTTCTGCAGTTTTTGTGTGTTTCCTGTATGATAATTATTCAAGGGGGGGGGGGAAGTGAAAATTAAATATGTGGTCAGCTGTTGTTTTCATAGAGCTGAGACTCTATGGTTATAGAGCTGAGGCTCTATGGTTGTTTTAGTTATTTTGTCTTATTCTCAATGTCAATCCTAGCATATTATTTGAGACAAAATGTTATTTTCAAATATAATTTTCATTATTTTTTTCTTTTGAATAATAATTACATAAAAAAATAACCTGCGAAATTGTTGAGCAATATTTATAGAGTAGGATTTTAATTTTTCTTTCTTTTTTTAATGCTCACTTTCAGATATATAGAAAAAAAAATCTTATTGGTATTTTTCGATACCTTTTTTTTATTATTATTTTCATTAAAGTCGATTTTTTTTTGAAAAATAATATTGATCTGTTTATCAGATATTGAATATTTTTATCAGTTATTTTCTTCATATACATTGGTATTGAGGAAATTATACTCTTATTGAGAAGAAATTAAAACTTTTTCATATTTCACGCTTTTTTTTAAATTTATCCTTGACTTATTTAAAGTATCTAAACTTTCGCTGTTGCGTTTTATAAATTTTTTAATACCTGTGCATTTGTATTTTCAATTTTTCTGTCAAGTTAATAATCGTTTATTTAACTGCCCCTTTCAATTTTTCATTTCCTCTTATCCCGTATAGTATCTATGTGTGTGATATAATGAATGACATGTTGAGAATCATTTCTACAGTTTAAAGCAACAAAAATGCTGTTATGCCTCCCATAAGGTAATATGTTAATGACATTTCGATTGAATGCTTAACTTTGATCTCTGGCAAGTGTTTCTTCTAGACGAACAATTTCGTTCGCTCTTATCTGTGTAAACATGATAGTTGATATTGAAATTTAAAGTTATCATAATGAGAAGGTGCAAGATATGTAGAATCAAATTGAGTTCTACATTTTAAATATTCTCTGTAAAGCTGTGTATTCGGTTTCTCAAACTGTATAGTTTTATAGAGAATAAACTAAAGTTAAAAAAATGAATCGAATGCTTTTTTGAATTTATTAAATGTTTTTGTGCTTTTGCCTGATATTTAAGGCTTGCTTCGAAAATTAAGTGAAAAAAAAATAAGCAAACGATTTCAGAAAGTTTTTATTTCACCATTTTATTTATTTATTTTAACGGTGCAAGCTTTTATTGCACTATTTTATTATACTTAGTCCTTTAGACTTTATATTAAAAATAATAAGAAACTAATCATAGTAGAAAGTAACTGGAAATCTAGATTCTATGGTCACACAGAAAAGATTTGTGAAGACTTTTAGTTCGCCATTTTGTTTCGGATTCTTCAAGCTTTGTATTAAAAATAGTGAAGAAAATAGTTTTTCTTTTTCAAGCAGGTTCTGATTTTGATCTTCGATTAAAATCGTTTTATATTTAGATTAACAAATTTATTTATTTTCTTATTTGTTTAACCTATTTCGGAATTGCAGCAAAATATTTCGTCCAAACTAATGTCATTTTTCTAAAAAGGTCAAGTGTGGGGAAGTTCTCAAACAAAAGCCCCTGAGAGTTATGGAGCGGGAATTTCAAGAATGGACTGAAAAAGGATACTTTTTCTTGGAAATATCCTCTTTTGAATAAACTTTTCAAATTTTAGTGGCAGTTGTTAAATAAATTTGTTATTATTACTTTTTTTATATAGGTAGATGTAGACTGAAGTACTAAATATATTATTAATCCACTGCTGCAAGTTAATCTTGGGTTTAAAAAAATAGGTTTTATACCTCAATATAAAGATCTGCAGTTTTTTTTTATTTAAATAATTTTTGTTAATTAAATTAAACTGATGTTTCTAACCTCAAGATTTAAAATTTTACATTCTAAAAATCAAAGCTCATAATTTCTTACATGATATTATTTAATGTCATTTTATTATTTACACCTATATGTTATTAATAGTGTCAAATATTTGAATGTTTTTTTAATTATATTTTATTGTGTACCCTATACTATTTACTTCTTGATTAACTTCTGAGTATACTTGCTTGGAGTAATTTGCGCTACTAATACTTTTTTTACGCTTATACATTCTATTAATAATACTAATAATACATACTTTTCTACATATGTATTTTGCTTCAGAAAGACTGTAAAATTGTGTGTTTAGAATAGTTAATATCTGTCTATGAAGAAGTACATTTGAATTTTAGTATATTAAAATTATTTTTGTCTCTTTCCTAATTTTTATGCTATTGTAGTATTGTTATTATTATGTTTTCATTTTTTTCACAAATCTTTCAACTTACATTGATGTTTCATCTATAAGCTGTGTAGAATTATTTGATAAAAATATGTGAAGAATGGCTCTTTTTTTAAATTATTGCATAGAGTTTTTATTATTGTATCTGAGATTAATCAAATTTATCACTAATTATATTACTAAATTGCCAGTTTTGTGAACAAGAAAAGTATATATTTTTGTATATAATTTATTTACACTGTTGCAGTATTAAATGGATTTTATTTATGCTAATTATGATTAACATTTTAGGTGGTACAAAAAATCAAACAGCATCCGATTCTTCATCTAGTCAAAACTCCATATCACTCGTACAATCATCATCAGCAAACTTATCTGTTGTATCAGGTATGGTTACTATTTTGCATTTTGCCTTTATGTAATATTAAGAATACTGTACAGAATACTAAGAATACTGTAAAATACTGTATATATACATATATTAAGAAAATTATATACAAATATACAGTATCTCAGAAA
>JAPMOR010035628.1:339995-351787 GCA_026543865.1 Argiope aurantia
ACTATTCAGATACATTTCTACAAATTTTGTTGTTATAGGAAATATTTAAATTGCTAACTGTTAATGTCCAAATACATTGGATAATGCTGATCATTGGAATTACAAAGAGTACGAAGCGTATAATTGCAGTTTGGATGAATTTTTTATCAATAGTTGATCTCATATTGTTGATTATGAGGGTCTTGATTTATAAACAATATATTTTATATACTCTACAGAAATAATATCCTTAGGATATAGCAACAGATTCATAATTTTAAATAAAACAGCTACGAAGTTGTATGCAATTGCAGTTACTATATTTATATACTATTAATATCTAATAATTTAGTAGACCATAAAATTATCTTCACTTCAACTTCTTTTTTTATTAATAACTTCTTGGATGAACACTAAGAGTATATATATATGTATTCCAATCTTATGCAATATAGGAGATATTTAATTGAAAGGATAATATTGGGTTTTATTCAATGGATTCAATTCAATATCTTTGAATAGAGAGAAAAATTATATTTGTATATTTTGTTTTTTAAATATTTTAATTGTATCTATCCACATATGAAAATATGAAACATCAATAACCTATAAGTATTGTTTCCAAATTCGATAAAATCTGAAAAAGTTTTGAAATTCACTTATGATTACTATTTCTTTTCTGAAGTTAATTTGTTTATCTATTGTTGTCTGTACAGATATTAGTTATTAGTTTGCACAATTTTCATATTGTTGATATGGCATATCATGAATGAAAAATATGACTTTCTTCTTAGCAAATTGCATTAAAGACTGCCCCTCATTAAAAAACTCTGAAGTTTGTGTTTTTAATACTATCTATTTAAATTTAATATTTGCATACATAATTTAAATCTTAGTTTTTTTTAAACATTCAACATTAATTCTTAAAATAAAACATATGATCTATTATTTGCTAATGTATGCTAATAATGTAAATTGTTTCACTTTTTTAGCATTTGATGCATAGTTTATTCTCATCAAACGAAAAATATGTTTGTTACAGTTCATATAATTCATAATTATATACCTCTGTTATATTTCCAGGAAGTGTAGTTCTTCCTCCAACCATTCTGCAAACTAACAACAGTGCTGTTCTGTATCATACAGGTCAAGGGTTAGTGTATGCTACACCAGCCAGTTTGCAGGAAGGAGGTGTTGTGCTGAATCTGGGACAGGAACAAAGTACTTAATTTTTATAGATATGATTTCTTTTCCAATATACATAATCCTTATACAATAGAAATATTCTTTAAAGGAACATGTAACTTAAACGTGTGCATTAAAATTTATGTTAAATTATTTTATTTGAAAACAGTGGTTTTTTTAAAATTTATTTTTAGAAAATTTGACAAATTATTTCTAAATATTTTCACATAAGATTGTGTACGCATTATTATTTACCAATCATAATTAGAAAAATATTTTAATCTTGTTTCATCTTCACTTGGTAATATTATGACTGTCTTTTCTAATACTTTTTTTTAAATATATCTATTCTACTTCCCCTCCTTTATTTTTGCTCATTACCATGCTTATATACATTTGTTCTTTCTTTCTTCAAAAAATTAGTCTTTCTATGTTTAATGAACATTTTTCAATCCATTGCTGGTTCATCACTTTCTTTATATTGATATATATATTTGTAAATATGTGACAATATGAAACTATTAGCTGTTTATTAATTCTATAATATTTTTTACACATATATTTAAAATTAATTTAATGTTACTCTGAAATCTGACATTCAAATTATTAAATAAGAGAACAAACTTCAGCTTTTGCATTGTATTGATTTTTATCTCCTGTATTGGATTTGTTTGATTTGGATACATCGAAATTCAATGGAAATGAAAATTTTTCTATATGAATTTCGATTTATTAAATCAAAAAGTGCAGATGTTGTGCAAATACAAAGTTCATTTTATTCTAAAAAATTTTCTATAGAAATATCGTTTTTTTGTTATTTATTTCTTTGTTATATTTGTATTAATAATAATGATTTTTTTAGATGGTCCTCAGCAACAGTTCATCACTATACCAGTCTCACTTTCATTAACTCCTGCCCAACAGGTAAGAATATATTTAATATGTATAAAGTTGATTAAAATGTATTTATTCAATTAAAAATTGTTGTAAAATCATTTGTAATTCCAAATTTTATGTTTATTTTTTTAAATCCAATGTATTTTTTGTCCATGTTAAAATGGGTTTCATTTTAGAAAAAAAAAATTCATTTGCTCTGAAATTTTGTATATATAGACATTTTGTGATTGAAACAAACAAATTACATGAAAAAAAAAACCCCACCTGTATCCTTTTGCTATGTATATTATTAATCAGAAGTGTCTGAATGAAAAAATATATATAATCGAATATAATTATGTAATGAAAAGACGTTTCTGAAATATAAATTTTAAATTAACATCTTCTATAATGCCTTATCAGAAAGAAATCTCTAATAATGCTTTTTTCCCCAAAATTAATTATTGCATCATATGTTGTCACATTTTCCAGTAAATTGCAACTGGTTCAGTGGTTCATAGTAGTCCTAAATCAAGTTACAGTTTGAAATGTTGATTTTTTACAACTTGCATAACTGTGTATTTATTCCTCAGGAATAAATTATACTGTTGGCCTGAAATATCACTTTTTGTGGATTAATTCTGATCGTTTTTGAATAACCTAATCAAAGTTATGTGGTGTTATTATAATAGTAAATTAAGTTTATAGACCTGAAAAAAAATTATAGAAAAGAGATTATTGCAACAGTTAAACATTGAATGTAATATGTAGCTGATATTATTCTATTTTATTTCTTTCTTCATGCTATGTTTAATACATATTACAATCTTCAACAACTTAATTTTTATTATAAATTAAAAATTTCCTTTTTATTTTATGATTATGTCATACTTGATTCTTTTTGCAAAACTCAAAATTTATTAGAACAACCATTTTTTTTTTTCTGTTTCCAGATATGATAACGAATTTGTTATCCAAATATTTGATTGTGTAGAATATTAATGTCCAAGAAAATACATTCTTTCTTTATGTATTCAAAATGCAACAGTTTGGTGTTAGAACATCTTCATTGATGCTCTATATATTAGCTTTAAATATTGCGTTTTCATCTTATTTAATTATTTTAGAGTAACGACTCTGTCCTTTTGTCACTTTTATATCTAAATTTGACAACTGTTGCTTCACCATTTTATAATTTTACCAAGCAATAACATTTTGAATTTCCAATATTATATTGACATTGGATAAATTTGAAAAGCAATGCTATGAACACACATATGTAGGATTTAAAATAAAACTGATATAATTTTCTACTGTTGAATAATTTAATATATATAATTTTTTTGTTTATGTTAAATAGAAAGAGTTTAATTGCTTTGCATTATATTGGTTATTTATCACTTTCAACAATAAAAACAGCAAAAAATGATTTTTTTTCTTTTACAGCAACTTGTTCAAGGAGTTTCAAGCCAAAGCTCAACTTTCACTAGTGTCAGCAGTAGTCGCCGAGAAAAGACTCGGAAATAGTTTTTGCTTTTTTTTTAAAGAAAAACTTTTATAACAAGCACATACATTAAAGTGCCTTCTGAATCTCCAGCTATTGGATTGAATTTTGTGACACAATTCTGTCTATTTATGGCCTTATATATCCATTGTTGGCAATTATAGAAAATTTTATCCATCACTTGATTGAAAGTAATCAAATTACGACTATGAAAAGAATTCTGGATTAAAACTACGACTGTTGAAAATGGAAGATATAATAAATCAGGGTCAATTGATATTGTCAAAGCTATATCCATGCAAATCTTTAACTTTAAATAGTTATTAACTGTGATAGTAAATGCTATTACATTAAAAGAAAATTCCTTATAATTTTTGATATTGTATTGAAGTTTTGACTGATTTATGATTTTATAAATATGCCACTGATGTCCAAACCATGTAAATGTAATTCTGTTTTTAATTATTTGTTTGTTAATTAAATTTTTTGTTAGAAAATTTATTTTATTATTTATTTGAATATAAATAAAATTACAGAATATTATTTATTTTATATAAATTGATTTATTTTGTGCTGTAAATGAAAAATTCATTTATGTAAAAAAAATATATATTTAAACAATGTTAAAATTATTTGAAATTTGATTTAAATTCATTACAAATTTGTTGACCAAAATCTAGTTTATAGATTTGTAATTAATTAAATTCTAATTTTATTTATTTCTCTTACAAAAATATGAAATATTTTTATAACTCTTTAATGAAATGTGCAATATTGAATTAAAAATATAAATTCTTAATTCATTTGATTATTTAAACAATTTATTTTTGTTGAATTTCCTTTTTTATTTGTGAATTTAAAATTTGAAATAAAATGTTGCCAATTTTTTTTCTTTATAAAATTATTTGAAGACTTTTGTATTTTATATATTTATGCATTTGCCACCAAATTAAAGTATATTCTGCCTATGAGTTTAGAGATGACTGATACATTACAAATATTAAACCATTCCTTAATATTCCTTAAAAAACTATTCCTTAATAAAGCCATTTATATAAGAACCCAAATGGTTTAAAAAACTTGTAAAATCTGTACTTCCACAAACATTTGTACAAATTAAAAAAAATATTTTAAAAAATTCAGTGACTTGTTTTTTTTTCCCATTGAGATTTTTTATATTCATGTATTAAAATTTTCCAAATAAATGAGATTAATATAACATTCATAAATTTTCCTTCATCTACAATAGTTAAGTTCTTTTTCATCTTGGATCTTGTTGTGCAAATTAGTTTTCCCACATTTGACTTGCCATGCACTAGAGACTCTATGTGTCTCTTAGTGTATGGTGAGAGCCACTGTGAGCTCCTAGAACTATCACCTGGAACCTTTCTGCCTTCTTGAAAATAGGAAATTGCCCGGTTATGGTTCTTGTGGGTCTAGTTAATGTTAAATCTATCAATGACAGTGAAATGTCTTCATGCGGTGTAACATGAAAATGTGAACAATATATGTTTATTTTTATTGTCATCCGTCCTTGGTTAAAACGTGCGTTTAGTATGGCTTTCGATCACCCCCCCCCAAAGCTTTAGAAAATTGCTTGTCACGTTTTGCTTTAGAATAATTAGTATTTTATATAAAGATAAAATAATTTATGCAAAACTGTAAATAAGAAATTCAATACTTATTTGATTGATGGCAGTCTATCATATTATTGACAATAATATCAGAATCTTTCCTTGACAATTTCTCTGATATTATTATTATTACTAGCATTTATTATTATTTTTTTATTGCAATACAGGTAATCACACACTATTAAACAAAATTTTTATGCATTTATAAAATTATAAAATTTATTTTTTGTGTAGAACATACACACAATACATAGGAAAATCTTAACTCAAAATTTGAAGCACGTTAGAGGTCACATCAGATTTTATACTAAAGCCTTGGCAATGACCTAAGAATACATTTCTTTTTGAAGTCTTTTATGTTGTAAAAACAGTTTATTTTTAAACTGAATACAGATGATGAAGTCGTATAGGGGGATTATTTTGAAGTAAAAAGTAACAAAATGTCAATATTGATGCATTTAAAATTTATCTGCACCTTTCCTGTTCCCCCTCTATTTTTTCAAAACACATTTATACTTTTAATTATTTATCTGGCTTCCAGCATATATAAAATTTATAATTGAAGCAAGAATATGAACAGTCTTTCCTTTTTCTTGAAAAATTGGCAGATGTTGAGTTCAAGTTATAGAAGTTAATCATTATTCAGTAACCAACAGTAAACAACAACAACGTAAGATTATCTCAAAATTTTTTTGCATACTTTCTTGTAAAGAAGCTATCCCACCCTCTCTTTCAAATTAAATTGTGATCCCTAGAAAAGTCCACAACGGCTGCAAATGCTCATATTTTAATTATCAGTGTCCTGTGTATAAAAGTGTTGTGGTTGGAAGTACACTAAAAAACCAAATATGATATTGCAGCTTTTTTTCGACAGATTAAAAACAAAATTTGACACAGAACAACAAATTTAGTTACAAAAATCACATTACGAATTTTATTGATTTAAACCATTGTGATTTTGATAACATTTACATGCATGTGAAAGCACAAACCTACAAATGATTAATCCTTTGATAGTTTTGGTTCAAAATATGATAAAGTGGTGCTAAAACTGCTCTACTATTTTATAAAGGTGGATACAGACTAAAGGTTCAAGAGAAGGGAATCATGCTTAAGAATATATTCTTAGCTACAGAAATTTTTTATAACGGTTTAGAGGACAATTAAGAGCACATTTTGGTCGGCAATAAGGCGTTTGAAATTGAACTGTGCCATTATATGTCATATAATTTCATTTTAAAGCAAAATTAGAGATGATATTTTAGTTAGTTTTGTAGGAAATAAAAGGAAGTAGTATTAGTGGAAATTGTTACTCCTTAAAGTTTCTACAAATGCCAGTATTAAAGTTACCACAAATTTGCACCAAATAATGCTCTATAATACATACATGCATACATATATTACAACTTCTTGGACAATGTATAACACATATTACTCTTTTACAGACACACTGTCTTAACTGAACTGTGTTGAATGTATTAAACTTAACATAAACAGTAATCTTACACATGAATCTCCAATGACGAATTCATTTTTCATCAATGAAGGATTTTTTAAAAAATATTTGTAAGGAATGGAATATATAAAGCGACAAAAAGATGAATTATAAAAATAAAACAGATATTTAATTTATTTATCATACTTAACCAGTTTCGATCAAAGTTTTTCTTTAAAAAGTCAAATATATTTCCATTAAACCATTTGCTGAAAATACCCAGCAACAATTTTACAATATTGATTGGGATTCAATATATCAAAGATTGTGGTGATATTGTATAGAAGCTTACACCAATCAAATGCGATCAGACCTTTTTCTTCTAGATTATGAAGTATAGTCTAAATTTTTTTTGGAGGGGGAGGGTGGGGGGCACACCTCCCCACTAACATTTTAAAGCTTTAACTTGTATCTATATAGCTCTTTACATTTTGTAATAACCATGTTCACTTGTACCAGGGTCAGACAAATTCTTTATGTATGCGCTTCATTTAACATAAGAACGTACAAATTTGACGCAACTACATACCAAATCTTATCTGTCTAGCTCATAGCGTTTATACTTTATTGTACTCACAAGCTTCCACAAATGATTCCAAAATTGCTTTTGGAACACCAGTAAGTTTGAAGCGTGGAGATCTTCAAAATTTCTAAGACGAATTTTTTTGTCGATTATAAAACTTTTTCTTTGTATAATTCGTATACAAAAAATTAAAAATAGTAATCCGTTAAAACCTAGCAAATTTTTTCTCTTTTTATAATCCCAATAAGAAAAATGATTCTGTTCTTTTTGTTAGTCAATACTACAACAATAAATGTTTATTTTTATATCATTTTTTGTAAAGAAAATATATAATTAAAATTTTAAATTGTAAAATAAATGGCGCATTTTTTTCTTCCAATAAATCGGACTGCATTGACTTAATAAATTAAAAATTAGCTAAAGCAATAACAACCATAATTATTGCTTTGAAATTTAAGAAATAAAAATACAAAAATTTGGACCTTTTTTTTCTCGAATTTATAAATTTATTGGATGAAATTTTCATAATATAACAAAAGATAATTTTTATCAACAGATGGCAGCACGATCTAGAGGGCAACAATGTGTTTTGACTTTGAAGAAGATGCAGGGGAGGAGGACGGGGAGTCGCATACGATCGAGCTTGGTGCTTGAATATTTTCAAAATGTTCCAATGGTTTAAGTCATTAGGTAAAGAATTTTCTCATACTTTTTATTGTAAATCTTGGGATTTGTTATCTGTGCATGCTAAAAGAAATGTGTTTAAACAAGAACTTACACATTTGGAACTACTGAACCGAAATATTTTTTTTCTTTATCACATCATTCTTATGATGCAAATATCTATCTATATATATATCTTTTTGATTAAGGATTCTTAAACTGTCTTGGAAACAACCGCTTTTCGTTATTTTTCGTAATTCTGGTTAGTTTCGGAAACAAATAGGAAAAGAAGGTTTACTAATTGATAATCTGCAAGGAAATTTAATTGCAAACTGTTTTTAATTAAATTATATTGAAATCAATCAAACTGCTTTATTTAACTTTGGAAAGTCTGTAAAAATTGGCTTTGGCTTTTTATTAATTTAAATTTTTAAGAATTTTCAGAAAAAGTGTTTTTTTAATACATATATATTTTTAATCTGATAGATTACTTTAAATGTACTATCCAAAATTCTTTAGAAAAACACACACACCTGCACTTTCTTTCATAACTATAGATTTTTGACCTGCTAGCATTTTAAGTAAATGAAAATCCATACTTCTATAGCTAAAGATGACCGAATAATGCAATTAGAGACGAAGTGGAAAGTGAGGAGAGGGACAACAGCTATTTAGATTTTTTTTTTTCTCAGTATACATATTTAGCCATCAATCGGCAATATTTAGAAGGACAATCGAACATAATATTTTATTCCGCACTTTAGTGACATCTGAATAATTATGATTACAGTATAAAAAAAAAAAGGCAGCGACATTTTACTTCTAAACCTGTATTTACCTGGAAATCTTATTGAAATTATTTAATAATTATAAAGAAAACTTATCGTCTTTGTTAAGTGGCAAGATTGTGTTTACTTTGTGGAGAAAATGCATATTCTGTTACATGTGAAACAAAATAAACTAGAAACTAAAATAACATTTTTTTTTAAATTATAGATTAAAAAATACGTGATTTTTTAATATATATATCTATAGAAGAGCAGATAACTTAGATTACTATTTCAAATATCTATGAATGTTATTCATTTGGTACATATCAAATCACATAATCCGTGGGATTAATCAACAAAGGAAGAGCATACTAAAGACAAATAATAAATTGAAAACAGTCATCGTGTGAAAATTCGTGATCTTAAAAAGAAAATAAATGCCGACTCAAAAAAAAAAAATCAATTGAGTATTTTTAAAAATATATATTATACAAAATTTTAGTTGAAAAATGTCATTTTTATTGCTTTGAATTTAACAATGTTTCAAATTGTATAGTACTAAATAATAAAAGCTGGACGGATTTTTCGTTTTTAAACTTCGGAAATGACAGATATAAACAGGTTAGAAAATTTAATACAAGTTGCAGGCATAATGAAAGCATTAAACATGGAATTAATAGAAAATCCCACGTTCTATTAGAGGATCTCTGACGTTCTGGAAGTAAATCTTAAAATGCGCCTTAATTCGAAAATGTTCATTTAAGGCTGAAAAATAAAATTATCATTGGTATTATCATTTTTCTCAGATTCTTAAAAATTGCCCAGATATTTTTTAGTTCCTATAAATTATTTAAAGGGATCTATTTACAGTGACACTTAGCAAATTTGACAGTTTTTTAAAAATCAAACTCAACAACAATTACATTTTTCTCTTGTTCCATTAATTTCATATTCAAATAATATATGTAAAATAGAAGTGTAAAGCGTTTTAGCAAACGGAGCGAAGTTTACAAACTACATGAACATAGTTGTTGTTTATACTTTATTCCTGGGCACGTTCCTGGGAGGGGGGGGGGAAAGGCAAAATTAAGTGGAAAATACATGAAAAGTTGCCGCGATAAGAAAGTTGTTGTAGAATATTTGTTAACTACTAACCATCAAATGGGCGAGGTAAACTTTTTTGGCGAAGAAACTGGTCAGGAAGTTTACCTCTTGGAAGTTCATCAAGTTTCTTGAAGAAGTTTTAAATAGCTTTTAAATTAATCTAATTGTAGATTAAAATAAATAATTTTGATTTTTAAACAACTTAAATTTAAATATTTTTACTTTTCATGTATCTCTCCCCTAACATTTCTCTCTCTCTCTCTATATATATATATATATATATCTGCTACTAGAAAATTTTTATTTTAAAAATTGATGATTTAATTTTTAGAATTGAATGAAAAATTAATTTTTGCATTTCATGCACTTTCAAATAATTTAAAATTATTTTGAATTTCTAATTTTTATATTAATAAAAATATATATACTTATAATTATGCATATTTATAAGTCCATATATGTGTATGTACTTATAAATATATATACATATATTGTATGCATGTTTAAGTATGTGTAGTATATTTATAATTATTACTACTAAATATGCTTAGCTAAATGGTGAGTGAGAGAAACAAGCTGAGATCACATGGTAATCGCAAACGTACCACAACATGCATAATTCTTAGAGATAAGTCAGCGGAGCGAGCAGAGAGTGCTCCCCCCCCCCTCCTCGGTAATTTTTAAATTTCTTATTTCACTAGAAAGAACGGAATATGAACGAAAATGAAAAAAATCTGTGTTTGGAAATCCATTTCTGATAAATTTCAAGACTTTTTCTTTTCGCCTTCCTTTTAAATTTCCTTACCCGTAAAATATATTTTTGACTATATTGCATTAGAGAAAGAATTGTAAATTTTTTTCGAAATTTATGGAATCTTAAGCATGATGAAAATGTTAAAACTTTATTATTTCTACGCATTGAACACATTTGGATAATATGCGTACATATAAATGTATCATTAAAGCAGTGACAGAATAATTATATATTTACTATGATTCGCAAAACTTTATTCTAACTTTTCAGTCTTTGAACTCTTTCAAAATTTTTGCGATTTCTATCAAAGAAAAATAACAAAAATAATTGTTAAACTGAATCGATGAAATTGAAGTAGAATCTCATTTCAGAAATTTTTTCAGGAAAATAAGAATATTTACACATTGAATTAAAAATCATATAAATTCAATTAAAAATGTTTACATTTTGAAGATATATCTAAAATAATATTTAAATTATAAAATGCTCTTCCGTGAACTTTCAAAATAACTCATATTACCTTAACACCATTTTTATCTTCAGAGTCTTGTAAAAGATAATTTAGTGCGCTAAAGGTGGTTTTCAACCATATTCACATGAGCATAACCGAGCAACGTTTGGATTAATTAATGCAGCTCTTTTCTTTAAAAGATACAGTGGTCAAATTGATATTCGTATTGTTGTAAACTAAAGAGCTCGGTTAAAGTTTCTTAAAGTATAGTTTCTAAAAGTTATAGTTCAAATTTTCTTTTAAAGAGACATTCTATAAAATTTATTATAAAATACACAAAAATAAGTTTTATATTGATAAAAAAATTTGTATATTATTATCATTCAAGTTTTTTTTAAAATTTTTTGTATTATTAATTTTACTGGGTACTTTTTAAGCCTTTAGTATCACTTCTCTCTCATTACCTTCTGAACTCATTGATCGTATGTTACAGCAATACTGACGTTGTCTCTTTTTATTAATACTAGCTGCCAGCTGGTTCGCCAGGAGCAAAGGTTATATTTGATTTCATATAAATCGTCTTTATAACTCCATATTCATGATTTCACCAAATTATCCGGCATTAAAGCCGTGTTTTTTTAATTGTCTTAGTCAAGCTCTATTTATCGTGTAAACAGAGGTAGGTGTACATGCATAAAATAACGCCCCAATAGAAATTAAATCCTAACAATTATATAACTTTTGAACTGATAGTAAAATTGAGGTAAATAAATAAATAATGTATTTTTTCTCAGAAATGAAACTAATTTATTCCTCACTTTTGCGTCTCCCAGTAATAGCACCCAAAGTACTCG